>QANT01008243.1:0-22333 GCA_003254885.1 Purshia tridentata | reverse complement strand
ACCTTTTTTATTATTTTTATTTTACAATGTATTTTTATGATTCAAACCGTTTATATTTTAAATAATTATTTGAAAATCATTTCTACAAAATATCAATTAAATCGAAAATTGTTTGATCAAATAATTATTATAAATAAATTAACGGTGAATTAAATTGTTACAAAAACTATTTTTTTATTTGATCATAATTATATAATCAAATGACTTTCGATTTGGTTGATTGTTTGTAAAGATAATCTACGTAGTTAGATCTAACAAATGAATGACTCTGATCATGAATTTAAGATACGAATAAAAATAATAAAGGAGAAAGTCAGTAAATAAGATAAATTTCCTATATTGTTTTACCAATATATCGGACAAGAAAGCTTCTGGTGGTGGTTTTTTATTTGTATTTTCATGGGGTCAAAGGATCGGTGTTTAACTTGTCGCAACAATCAACAGATATGATATTCATAGATCTTTGCGAGACAAATTAGCATATAATTAGCAATAACTTATTAGTTATTACATAGATAATAAGTCTGCGCACCAATTGCTAGTATATGCTGAGATAACATTAGCCTTATTGTGTGGCCTTAAATAATTCAGAATCCAAAACTGATACATGAATCATGATTACCTTTATCTACTATAGAATATTCTAAGAACAAATGTTGGTATTCTAATAATTTTCCCAATTGCACCTTATTTATAATTTGGATACCAAATGTACATGTCAATATTACTTCATTGATTCATATATGGCTCACCCTAAAGATTATTAATTTTACTACAAATAAAACACAGACATATGTATTTAGAATCAAAATTTGGAATTTAAATTGAGATTCCTAACATTATTGTATACAAAATAAATTTGTTGATGTTATTGGGTTAGTTCAAATAGTGAGATGGAGTGGGATAATGACTTGATGATTTATAACTTACAATTACAATCATTCATAGTTGAATCTTTATTTTATTTTTTCGAAAAGAGAAAAATGGTATTTTGACACTCATTGATCTTTCAAAAAATATATATACTATAATTTAAGAGAACCCTGTGGTAAAATGATAAAATAAAATTACAGATAATTAAAAAGACTCTCAAATTACACCTACCTATTGGTCATCCTCAAAAAAGATGTATGAGATGAAATTAGTTGAAGAAAATAGACTGAAAAGTAAAAACAAAATTCAATGGAAGTGGGATAAGAATAATAATGTAAATATATTATATGATACTATTTTTCATTCTTAAATCTATCATTAAATTGCTTAATTATAGGGCAAATGATGAATTTAATTCAGTTTCCGTAATTTGGCTCTTATTTCACTCATGTTTTTGTGGTTTTTAATTTTTTCAATCACGTTTTTATAATTTATATTGTGATGTAAATTGTTTGTAAGCAAGTGCAAAATTAAAATTTCATGTAAATTTAAAGCTGTGATCCTTTGTTTTTTTTTTTTTGTAATCAATTTGTTCCTAAGTTCCAAAGAAACCTACCACCGGTGAAACAATTCATCAATCTGATGAAGACCAATCACATCCCAAGCATTTTGGTCAGAAAAAGAAAACGTGTTTTTTTTTATCTCAAAGATAATTAAGTGGAAGTTGGAACCAGTAATAAATTGTTTTTATTAATTTTGGATAAACTTTGTTTCCGTGTTTATATCCAAACCATATGTTTCCTGTTTCCATAGATAATCAAACACCAAGGATGCCTATCCAGGTTGACCCCCAAATCAGAAAATGACATTCTTGTCCCTTCCTAACCAATATTTGCATCCTATTTATTTGGAATTTAATTTGATTTGGACTTCTTTTGCATCACCCAGCTTATTTTCCGACAAATTTAATAGCCATATAGTTAGGGATAGCAAACAAGTCATGTTGTATCATACATTCGGTTCATGTCCGAATACCGAATGCTAATTATCACTTTAATATATTTATTAACAATAATGCTATTAATCTCAAATTTGTGTATTAAATTTTGATTCCAAATACACATGTCAGTTTTTGTCAATGTATGAATTAATAAAGTACTAATATATTATTGAGATACAAATTTGAAATTTCTAGCCATGCTCATTTAGTAATTGTGTTATATTCGGTTTGGCAACACATAGCCCTATCTAATATTCATTTGATCCATCTGCTTACACAACGATACAATGAAAAAAGGTTTATAATTCTACAAGATTCAAATAATATTAAATGAATCCATAAATTAAAAAAGACTAAAATGTTGTTTATATTTCAGTTAAACAAGTTTTTTTTTTGGGAGAAAAGTAAGACTCAAATTTTTTATATTATAATTGAATTATTTATGCTTGACTCTAAGTTAATAAATTATATATACACTATAATACCGTTACATGGTATAACTAATACATATATTATAATTTATTTTTTTTTTCAAAAAAAGAGTCCATCAATCTTATAACATGTGAATTAATTACACAACGTAATATTGACGGTTGTATATGATAATTTTCTAACTAAGTTGACCTAGAGAAAAAATATAACTAATTTGTTATTTCTTTTATTTTTCATATAACTATGATGATAAGGTAATTCGATAAAAATGACTATATTATTTAAATTTTGAATCCATGAATACATGATTACCTTTATCCTAAAAGTAATTAATATGAAAACACTAATTTCACCAACAACAAAAAGAGAAAGAAAACAAAAGGACTCCAAAATGTGAAAGCCAACGCACCAACACACCAACCAAGATCCAGGAAAGAGACCCAAAAAAGTAGAAACGTTATCCCAAACAAGGACGTAACCGTAATTTCCCGCCATAGACCCCGCCAATGATAGAAAAACCGCGTTCTCCTAATCCTCTACTTAATCCCCAATCTGTCACATTCCCGAAATTAACCCTACTTTTTACCCAAATAAAACCCCTCTCTTCTTCATATCTCTGCACACACAAACACACAAAAAACACAATCTCTTCCCACTTCCCCCCCAACCTCTGTGTCTGTCTCTTGCTCGCACGCTGATCCTTGACTCGGCTCGACCCGTGATCACTGACCCGGCCGAGTCAAGCACAATGACTCGGCGGTGCTCTCACTGCAGCAAAGACGGACACAACTCGCGCACGTGCCCGTCGCGTGGCGGCTCTTCATCCAGCGGCAGTGGCGGAGGCCTGAAGCTCTTTGGCGTGCGGCTCACCGATGGCTCGATCATCAAAAAGAGCGCCAGCATGGGGAATTTATCCTCTGCTGCGGCGCACTACCACTCCTCTTCCTCACCCAACCCTGAATCCCCAAGCTCCGACTCGCTCCGAGACCCGCTTCACGTGCCCGATTACTTATCCGACGACCCTGCTCACGCCTCCTGCTCCACCAATCCCCGCGGAGATCGCAAAAAAGGTATTTTATTTTTTTCCCAAACTTATTTGATAGTTGTTAACTTGTTATTACTTATTAGTGCTTTTCTTATCTTTGTTTTATTAATTTAGTTCTTTTGTGTATTTTTTATATATATATATATACATATTATTTGATATATATAGACATACGTATATGAACTACTACCTACCAATTGGTTTTGTGAGAAATGAGATTTAGATTTTGATTGAAATATATCTGACAAAATAACATTATTTTATATGTATGTACGTATGCATATTATATAATATTTATTTGTTTATAGCTTTGCGTAAAATTGAATGGAAATGTATCTGTGCCTTTTTAGAGGAAGATGAGCTGTTCTTTTCAAGTTGACTTGGTCTTGGTTTTTTTCATTTAATCGAATATGTTTTTCTGGGTTCTTTTTCGATCCTTTTCATTTGGCTTGCATTTATTGGAATTAGCTTATGAGCATTGGAGTAAAAACTAGGTAACCATATTGACGTGTAAAAGTACTATTCGTGTGTTACTTTTGATTTTAAGTCTTAATCTTGATTATCCTACTTTATAATGAATTAAGTTTGAACTCATTGGCATCTGGGTTTCATTGTATCTGTGTATGTACTTTGTTCCCTTAGTAAATTTCAGAACTTGAAAATGGGCATTAGATAATTCTGTTCTTTTTAATTTGGTTGCTTGCAAAGCAGTTTGTGTTTTGTATTGCTTTGGAGCTTAGAGTTTAAGGATCTTCTTACAAATGCTTATTTTTTGCATTTTACATACCTCCCTAAGCTAATACATACATACAATTTTAGAGTTTATATGATTTATATGTTAAATGAAAGGCTGCATTCAAGAGAAGAAGTTGGCTTCTTGTGTCTCAAAGCATCACACTTTGAGTCTTCAAACAATGAAAGAACTTGCATGTATATTGTATCATATTTGAAAAATTACTAATCTGCGTTTATCATCATTGAGTAGTGGATTGTATATGCAACTAACTGGAATTAGTGTAAATAGAGTTAGTAGAAGTTCATCTCATTTCCAAACTTAGCTACCTTGGATGTTTCAGTCTAACGTAGTAAATCGATACTTAATGAATCAAATTAGATCGGGTTTTCACCAATGCTGTCTTTATATTGGTACATAGGGTTCAAATAGTAGGTTTCAAATATTTAGACTCACAAGTAAAGAGGATAAGTAAAGGCAAAGATGAAATAAGAGTTGAAATATTGTCCGTAGAGGTTCTTGGGATGTATTTTGTATTTGGTGATTGTATTGTGCTAAGTCGATTACTTTTTTATACAATATCAAATTATGTTGTAAAAAAACCTTGACTTGTATCCATTAGAATTTGCTGGTTTGTGCCATTAGGGAAGAGAGTGGATAAATTTTTGTGTACTTATTGAAGAAAATTGCTGGCATGCCACAGGGTTTTATTCAAGCTTTCACTGTTGTTCTTTTCCTTGATTTAAAGTGATATGTTACTTGTTCCTGCTTCTTCAGTTTGCCAAGGATACCTAGAGTCTTTCTCAAGTTACTAATCTTGAGTTCTTAACGTTCTGAAGTTCTTATGAAAATAAGCATCATCTTTCAATAATGTTACTTTTCAGACTAAAATTCATGTTTGTCACGTATGAGTTATATCTGAACACGATAGGTCGGGTCACTTTCCTGATAAATTTTGGCATAAGCTCTATGTAGTGTGCTCTTGGAGTTGCCTCATTAGAAATTAATTTAGAGAGTGGAGAGTGCGCTAAGGATCTTGAAGGAGGACATTATCTAGTGGTTTAAGCTTATGCAGTTAGCATTCCACTTCTATTGTGATTTATCCAACGATAGTATCATTATTCTGCACAAACCATAGAAGTGGAACTTGCTTATAACTCAGAATTCTGTCAATTTTCACGTCTAGGTATTGGGTTTGCATTAAATTTCATGAAAATGTATTTGTTGGCATTGGATCCATTGGCAGACATGCTCTCCATCAGGATTATTCAGCCAAATTGGAGGCAACTATTTGCCCTACGCTCTGCAATATGAGGTGATTTCTGTTGAAAATTTCTTTGATTGTCGTGCATATAATAATTGTATATAAATAAGCTCATGGATTAGATTAATTGGGCTTGCTTTTTGGAAGTATTTTGATTCCACCCAATTTCTGCAATCCAAAATAATGATTTTTGAGTGCTACTGTAGTGACCCAATTCATTAAGTCTGTCAGCATCACTTCTGTAAATTATTTCTGTTTTCTTATCAGAGCTTGAGTTGACTGATGGTCGTTTGCTTTAAACTATTGTAAAATGCACTAGTTGCTGCTCGTGAGATATGATATAAATGAGAACAATTACAATTGCATTCTCTCATCTTCGAACAACTCACCATGTTTTCTGTCCCAATTTAGTTTTTCTAATTGATCAACTGTTGGGGCTTATAGTTATCTCTATTGGCTTTGGTTCTCAGGAGTCCCATGGACAGAAGAGGAGCATCGGATGTTCTTAATTGGTCTCCAGAAATTGGGGAAAGGAGACTGGCGTGGGATAGCACGAAATTATGTAACGACTAGGACTCCTACTCAGGTTGCAAGCCATGCCCAGAAGTATTTTATCCGGCAGAGTAATGCTACCCGTAGAAAGAGACGTTCCAGCCTATTCGACATGGCTCCTGATATGGTGAGTCTTGCTCATGTATTGTTATGTTTTCTTTCACATATTCCACACAAATTTTAGCACCCAATCAGACACAAATATGGATTTCCATTTTTCCATTTTCCATTTACATACACCTGCGTATCTAAAACCCGAAATATTTCTGAAAACATAAAGGTACCTTATTGCTGTGGCACCCTCACCTTCTTTAAAAGGATTTAGTTATCACCATAACACGATGCAAGGCATGGGATTTACCTATTGTCTGTTACTTTCCATTCATTGCCATTCTGATTGTCACTGTAATTTGGTCAAAGAAATTGGTGCTAGATTTTACCGTGAAGGTTAAGATAGGAGCAGTTCAAACAGTGTTTTTAGTAAGTAAATAAAAAATTTGGGTTGACAAGGTTGCTATTTGTTTGTCAGGCCATGGATCCACCTCCGGTGCCTGAAGAACAAGTTTTTCTGCCGCCTTCTCAGGAAAGAGAGTCCGAAGATGCAAATTCACTACCTTCATTAAATCTTACCCTGAGCTCAGAATGCAAGCCCATGGAAACCACACAGGAAGAAAGAGTAAAAGAAGCTGATGAGCCTTTAATGGTGTCGAACGGGTTCCCGCCAATGGTTCCTGGGTTCTTCCCAGCTTATATTCCCTATGCTTTTCCAGTGTGGCCACAAGTTGCAGTTCCCCTGGACATAGAAGGAAAGGGTGGGGAGGCTTCTCATCAGCAGGTGTTGAGGCCAATTCCAATCCTTCCCAAGGAGCCTGTGAATGTTGATGCACTGGTGGGCATGTCTCAGCTCAGTCTCGGAGAGACAGAGAGAGGCCATAGCGAGCCTTCGCCTCTGTCCTTAAACCTTCTAGGAGAGCCCTCAAGACAGTCAGCATTTCATGCAAATGCTCCAGCCAGTGAGCCGGAGTTGAGGAAGGGCAAGAGCAGTGCAATTCAAGCAATCTGAATTAGGGAAATGATCTTGTCATGCCGTTTTGTAAAATTATATATGGGTTCTATAAGGCATCTTCTATTTTCTTTCTTTTCTTTTTTTTATCCATGGTCGGAAGATCGAGTGATAAATAACTTAGGGTTAGAAATATTTCGTTGGGAAAATTTATTCTTTCTAACTGTAAACAACTAGAAATTCTTATTATTGAATGAATTTGGAAATAGATCAGCTAGCGCTAGTTTTTGTTGATGAATTTGAAATGTTGTCTTGTCAAGACAATATATATGTGTTTGGTTGTTTGCAGTATTGCGTTATAATTAAGTAGAATCATATAGCTAGAGTTATTAGTTAGAATTGTACGGTCTTGATTCATTGTCTCTATAGTGAGATTATAAATTAGATTCACTAGCTAGTTAGATGGAATTATACTTATATGTACGGTCTTGATTGATAATCACTGTTGAGAGATTACAAAATCAGTCATTAAATATATGAAATCATATAGGATTGTACTTTGTAGAAAGAGAATTAAATTAAGTATAATTTAATTTGAAATATCCTGCATGCGAGCCAAGGGGCATGAAGTGGTCATTGGGCATTGTCATGCATTTTGGTCAACATTGTAGTGACCTTAAACTCCTCGCCATGCAACGTAGAAACGCTTGCCATGTAGCGTTTTCAATCTTCACTCCACGCGTTCTTGCATGCTAGCTAGCTCCCTCAAATATTATCAAAATATCCAACTTCGTCTTCTTTTCAACCGTCTTCATTTCCTCTCTCTCTCACAAACACACAATCTCTCTCTCTCTCTCTCTCTCGTTTTTATCTCAACCCTCTCCAATGGCGTCACTCTCCTCCACCGTCAATCACCAAGCCGCTCCCAACTCCACCACCCCACCCACAATGAACACCGAAATCTCCACCGCTGATACCACTGAGGCCTCTGACTTTACCTTCGCCACCCCCACCAATGTCGGTGGTGGTTTGGTCGAAATCTCCAATAGCACTGAGGATGACTATGACTTTACTTTCGCCACCCCTAATTTCACTGAGGCCTATGACTTTACTTTCGCTTCTGTTAATATCACAGAGGCCTTTAACAACTTTATCTTCCCCGCCAGCAAAGCCACGACCACCAATGTTGGTGGTGGTATAGTCAAATTATCCGATGCTCATAGCACCAGGGCCTCTGGCTCTTCCTCCTCCTCCGCCACCAGCCACACCAGCCACACCAGCACCAGCAACAATGTGAGGGGTGGACGTGGTGGTTTGGTGTGTGTAGGAAAGAGCAACAGGGGCGTGACATGGGGTTTCAGTCTGAGCCAAGGAATGCAAGCCACAATGGAAGACGCCATTTGCATTGTCCCTGGCCTTCTTCGTCTTCCTTGTCCTACTGTCGGTGGCTGCAGAGCTCCCCACTGCAGCTTCTCCACCGAGGACTCTCCCGTTCACTACTTCGGATTGTTTGATGGCCACGGTGGCTCTCAGGTATCATCAATCAATTCGATCATATAATTAACCAACAATTATTTATTACTTAAGTACCTTCCACAGTTCCTCACTACAACTAATTATTACATATCTTGCCTTAATTCTCATGTGTTTAAGTCTAATTAACTTTTTTTGAAATCTATATACCATATGTTTTGCCAGTTTTGCTTTTTATGTATGACTACGGAACCATATGGTTGCATATTTCTTGATTCTGTTCAGGTGTACCCATCAAAACCCTTTTGCGTTTTTTTGGTTTGAAATAAGTTTCTTTCCTTTCCTCTTAATTTTTGTTTTTTTTGAGAAAAAATATATTTTTTAATTTAATCTAATTTTGTATGAAGTTTGTAACGCAATTAGAGTGACATTAATTAGCTGATTAGCCTATATCACATGAAACGTGGCTAGGGGTCCCTCAACACGTGCCCCGAGACCGACTTGAAGTGAGTTTACTTCTCACGTCATCCTGTGGGCCCATCCTATGCGCACGGTTACCTTGCATTTTGTAAAAAGAAACTGGCCCATGTTTTTCGCTGTTGTGGGGCCGGTGTGCTACGTGTCCGCTTGACGAGCGTTATGAGTTTTGCTGTTTCCCGAGACGCGACTCACAGCGCGTGTGTCGTCCGGGTCTTTCGGGGTCCTCTATACGTTACGTCATGTGGGGACGTTACTGTTCGTCACGGTCATTAATATATTATATGCAAGTGTGTTGCAAATTGCAATGCAGGTCCATTCTTCATCAGAACTGTTGGGCTTTTGAGCCTATGGTCTTCATGTAAAAAAATCAAATGTAGGCCCATGGGCATTAGGATGAGACATTTTTTTCTTAAAATTGAAGTAAATCAAACTTTTACAAATCTTACTCTTAAACCATTATCCCACTCTCTTAATCACTTTAGCTAATCCTAAGGCCACATAGAGGTTTTAATTTATATAAATAAATTTTTTTCTACAAAATGGTGGATTGCACATAATTATTGTTATTTTTAAATAGGATGGAAACGAATCCTATACCTAAGTTATGTTTCTAATCCTTTACTCCACTCACTCTTAGCAATTAGACTAACCCTAAGAACTTACATAATTATTTCCTTACAAAAAATAAATATCAAAGTTGGTGATAGATATCCATAATTTCTTTTTGTTGAGAACTCAAGGAGCAAAATTTCAATGCATACAAATCAAATGGTCTCAACACATTCAAAATCATTGAGTTGTTGCAATCTAAAATACTCTTAAGAAAATGCATGACCAAATACTATTTCCTTAAGTAAACTACATTCCATAAATACAAGTTCCATTTGCTTCAACTCTTTACCTCTTTTCAGACACACCATCAACCCTCATATTCTTGAATGTTGGACATTTTTTCTCTCTTCGTCTTATCCCTCTTGTAGGTACCCAAATTTTTTTTTTTGGCTACTTTAAAGCAAGGCATGTTTATTCACAATTTACTTATATTATTGAGTCGATAAATTATCTTTATGAAAATAATAGAGGCGACTGATTACATTGCAAAACACCTACTGAAACCTTGTAATGTAATAACTTACCTTATCATGTTTAGCATGCTTACATTTCTCATGCTTATAAGAAAATTCTTTCTACTGAGGTAAATTTAAAAAAAAAAAAACATTGCCGAGCAAAAAAAGAAAAAAGAAAGGAAGAATAAAGATTCAAGGATATGGAAAGTGGAGAGCTATAAATGGGCACCATTGGGCTACAGTTCATTTGGGCTTGATCGATTACAGTTCAGCTCATAAATCTCATGACTGTTTTTTTTTTTTTAGACCGAGCAATGTCGTTTAATCTGCAACCACCCAGTAGAAATAAGAAGAACAGCGCCGAAACTTTTTTTTGTTTCTTTCGTATCTTCTTCAGTCACTTTGGTTTTCCTACAATCTTTTTCTCGCTTTCTCTGTTTGGTGATCGAGATGTTGAGGGTAAAACAAAGTTGGCCGAGCAACTTTGAAAAAACCACAAAAACAAAAGGTACATAGCTCTTTCACTTCTCCACCTAACAAGCTAAAGAAATAGAAAACAAAAGAACAGCTGAGGTAATTCCATATGAATTGCTTGCCTTTTCCATGTATAACTTGCATTTGAGCACACCCATTTTGTTTTCATACAGTCTTTTGCTATCTTGATTCAAATTAATGTATTCAAGTATGACTGAATTATTGTTTTGTGTGGTTTCATGTTTCCATTGCTGTCTCATTGGATAAATATTGTTTGTTCTGCGTGATGATAATGCCAGCTTAAAATGTGCGATTATTTGATACCCTTTGATGCATGGTGGTTTTACATTCTAAAACTGTTGTTGCCTCTTCCTTGCCTTGTTGGTTGACCAAATTACCATCTTTACAACCTAATTTGTACCCACAACTTGAAAAAGAATTTCACTTGCACCAAGTGATTGCTAGTGCAATCTGGTATACAAAAGTCATTGGTGGTGATAGCCTTTCGGAGGAGACTTTTGGCATGAAGGAAAACTGGCTATATGAGTGTTTTGCCTGCTCCATGCAAGGATTGTTGTTCATCCACACATTGCTACAATCTGATTGAAGGTCATTTTGCAACACGGGGATCCATTCTAAAGGAAATGCTTAAGGTTGGATTAGAAAATTTTTCGAGATGATGGATGTAGTCTTGTGGATGAGTTTTACATTCTATAAAGGGAACTTTATATTGTTGGCATTCAGGGAATATTGTATTAATTAATTGGAAAGTGGTAATCCATGAATAATGTCATTTGGGTTATGAAACAGTTTCCAACATTAGTCTTATTATACTATAAACATGAATGGGCTTTTTGGTTAGGATTCTTGAATTTAATGTTCAGGTACTCTATATGTTGTTGTTTCCTTTTGACTGTCACAATTCTAAAGGAGCTTGATGAGCTAATTGGTCATTGAAGGCGTGATGCTCTCCTCTCTATGTTAATTATGTATGTTTCCTTTTTTAATTATGCAGTTGGAAATTCCATACTGAATAATGTAATTGCTCTTTGTTTTTGCCTGTGCCGTCTTAATTCCATATTAAGTTATAATAAGACTAGAAGCCTTTATTGTTCCATAATTTTTCAAAATTAAACTAAGTAGATATGTTTAAGTGATGTATTAGTTTAAAATTTGCTTAACATGTTGGAGCGGTTACAGTTTCATAATACTCCTTGTATCATAATACTGAATAACATTGTACTGATTCATCTGTTGCAATTGAATAATTGGTTGAGGAATATTTATAGGTTACTTTGTGATGACTAGTAGTGTCCAATTTGATTTCAGTCTAGATGGAGAGAAGAAATGTAGTGTTAGAGAAAGGAAGGAAAGTTTTAAAGTAGATTAATGCCAGGGAAATGGGGAGCAGTACATATAAGGAGAAAATTTTGATTTTGGAAGCATGATTCAGACACTAAAAGAGGAAAGAGTTAACTCAGAGGTTTATGGGATTCAAGTAAGAAGAAAAGAATTCTCATGCCTCTAATGGAATTTCAGTTTCAATTCAATAGGTTGTAGAATCTCTAAGGCGATAAATTAATTAGGTTCAATTAAAAGTCGTCCTTCTTACGGAAAATGGTCCAAACCTTATACCGCAATCTCATTCATGTCTTTAAAGCAAAGATGTTGACAGAAATTTATAAATCCAAATGATTTGCTAGAAGGACAAGCCTGCTAAGATCTCTCTAAACACTATCACTCCCAAATTTACTTGTTCCACGTAACTTTCGGAGAAGTGAGTTATTTATAGGGCAAGCATTCTACTTCCAGCTAGTCAAATCCACTAGTCCTTGTGGAAAGGAAAGATGGTGGGTAACCAACTTACTTAAAGATGGAGTTGTCGTTACTTCTTTTTGGCGTATTCAACTTATTCTAGACTCTTTGTAGAATCAATACTTCTATGAATGGGCTGTATTTTTATGGATACTTCTAGAAGTGGGCTAGCCATTAGATGCCGATACTTTTCAGATTCTCGCGGATATATATCCGCCTTCTTAGGCATGTCAATAATCATCGAATAAATTATAAATATGTAAAGTTCTGCAATACTTATTATATAGGGTGCATCTTTGACACATCTCAAATTTATATTGCAATCAATTCTAATTTTGAATATAACAGTGGTTGAATATATAACAGAGGATTGGTTTATATATATGGCATGCCTAATACTAGACTTGTGAATGTTAATGTCATTATACTAGCACTCTCCCATGAGCATACATACATGCTTGCAAGATTTCGATTTTCCACCTGTTTTTTCCTTATTTTATTTTAAATATAGTTGATAGAGGATCTTTTCTATTGTGTTTTATTTTTAGTGACTATTCTATTGGAGATTCCAAATGGAACATTCTAGTTCCACATTATTCTCTAAGAAGTGATGTATTTATAGGCCAAGCTTTCTTCCAGCTCATCGAATGTCTTGCAGAAAGGAAAGACGGTGAAAAACCAACTTACTTAAAGACCAAGTTGTTATTGCTTCTTTTTAGCATATTCGGCCCATTCTAGAGTCTTCATAGAATGAATACTTCTATAAGTGGGCCGTATTTGTATGTATACTTCTATAAGTGGGCCGCGCATATATGCATACATCTACAAGTGCGTAAGTGGGTCATATTTGTATGTATACTTCTATAAGTGAGCAATATTTGTATGTATTTCTTTTAGATACTGATGCTTCTAATATTCTCTCGGATACACACCCACCTTCATAGACATGTCAAGAATTATAGATCAAATTCGCAAATTTGGAAATCCAATACTAGTTAGGGCTCATCTTTGACTCAGGAATGTGATTGAATTTGTAACATAGATTTTTCTTTCTTTTGTTTTGTCGGAGAATTTATAACATAGGAATTGGTTTATAATTTTTTTATATATGGTATGACGAATGATAGAGTTACTAAGTCTTATGTCATTATACTAGAACTCTTCCATGTGTGTATTTGCATGTGAGATTGCTATTTCTATCTCTTTCTTTTTCTTATTTTATTTTAAATATAGGTAATTCTAACTGACAGAATTGTAAACCAGTTGTGGGTGGCTTATCAGTGTTTTATTTTGTTTTTTCAATTATGGATAGTTGTAACTATATGGAACTCTAAAATAGTTATTGGTGTTTCACCCAGTAGAATTTGAGTCTGAAGAAATTTTTAATAAAAGCGTATTACATGCGTGAATCAAGAGCCAACTTTTCTCTTTATATAATGCTATAGATTTATTACAAATGCAGGATATATATATATATATATATATATTTAAAGTATTACAAAAGAGTGCATCTGTAAACTTTATTTATTTATGTATGATTGAGTAGCCCTTTCATATTTTCTCAATCTGTATCTTATATCCATGCTGATGTTTTATAGATTCGGACATGATGTAATCTTAACAGAATGCAGTGGAATTAATATAGGCTTTTCCGTATTTGTAGTCTACATGGGGTTGGGAGAAAATATTGGTAACCCCAACAACCAAATGCTAATATCATGATACTGGATTCTAGTTCATAAAGGCCTTGGGACTCCTTTTAACATTTGTTTAGTCATACTCTTACCATACTGGTATATTTTTTCTTTCTCTTCATCATCTAGTGAATTGGAATATGATTTCTCTTTTGAGGATCTACGTTTTTAGAATGTCTCTTCCATTCTTCTTATTAGTATAAGATAATGAATATATGGGCCAAGAGGAGTGTAGAACAGTTGTATGAATCCAGACAAGAAAGAACCAAATCATTTACTTTTCATAATTCAGGTGCCAAAACATGGAATAGATCTTTTCTCCTGCACCTTTTCACACATTGAAATTAGAGCAATTTGTATTTGGTTGGGCAGAAATTCTTAAGCATGTCATGGTTCTAACTATTTCAGATTTTAGATTACACTCATATGTGTTTCTGCATTTTCTACATTACATTTGTCAATCATCATCTCATTCATCTACCCAGTATGTATGAAGCTAAACATGACTGTCTTATCATGACACAATTATAAGGTATAGATTTTTAAAATTTTGACAGAAGTACAAAGATGTTTGTGTGTGTGCTATTGAATCCATTGTATTAATCACACAAAGCTTTGTTCAAAGTTTGTATTTATGTAAATCAACAGAGAAAAGTAATGGAACTTTGATACATTCTAGATGGAAATGATGGTTGACTCTTTTTTCTGTGTCTAGGAATATTTATCAAGCAAGTTCATAATGGACTATGTAAATACGTTAAACATAGATTGCTAGATTTATCCTGTGTATTAGTCATGCTTTACCAATGGCCACAGATGCAATGCAAATTCAACTTATGTAAAATTTTTCTCATCATTTGGATGATGATTTTCAGGTGAGTCATTATTGTTCAGTGAGGCTCCATAAACTATTAGCAGAGGAGTGGGAAAGAGAAGATAGTGAAGAAAACTGGAGTAGCAAGTGGGAGATTGCTCTTTCCAGGGCTTTCAACAGAGCAGATGATGCTTTTAAAAACCAGGCATTAGCACCATACACAGTTGGATCAACAGCTTTGGTGGTGCTTCTGTCAGCCTGCCAGATCATTGTTGCCAATTGTGGTGATTCTAGGGCTGTGCTTTGTCGTGGGGGTCAAGCAATCCCTTTGACATCTGACCACAAGGTCTGTCCATTAATTTCTAATCTCTTTCTTTTCTTTGGCTATAGATTGACATGGATACGTTTAAAGCTCAATGTTACTCATAGGTTATTCTTTGCATGTTTTCTTTTTTCTTTTTTGGTCAAAACTTTGCATGTTTTCTTTTTATGGAATTATTCATTCTTTTACTCACTCAATCTTTAAACTAATATTTTGTTTTTGAGTATAATTTCATATTAACTATTCCTACCCAGGGCCAGCCCTGAAATATGCGTCGTGCTAAACTGAAAGAGTGGGCCCTTTTCGAAAAATCTAAATTAAAAAATATTTAAAAAAAACAAATTATATTAAAATTTAATGCATATTAGTACTAATTTCTAATCTGACTTTGATAGAAATATATATATATATATATTTATAGTCTATGTATCTGATTATTGATGGTTTTATAGTGTTATAATAAATAAAAATGTATTATAGTGGACTTCATGATTNAAAAAAAAAAAAAAAAAAAAAAAAAAAAAAAAAAAAAAAAAAAAAAAAAAAAAAAAAAAAAAAGAAAGAAAGAAAAATATTAATACAAGAGCCAAATACAAAAAGTAAATACCCACATGACCAACCCACCAAGAGAAGCCCAATTTGATAGAACCCAACTAGCAAGTGTTGTTGATATTATATGAATAACAGATAGCTTTGAAATTACATACATGAACCAAGGTTGGGGTCCCTTTATTATGGGGAGCCCTGTCCAAGTGCACTGGTTGCACCTGCCCAGGGCCGGGCCTGTACCTACCATTAGCATTTGATTTATAATGCTTTTGTTTAATGGCTGAAGATTTTCATATGAAGTTCATGTGCATTAAATTGTTTATGTAATTACATCTCAAGCGCTGCTTAGTGTCAATTTTATTGCATGAAAACTTTGAATATAGAACATGGTTATGTTGATATCTGGTAGATCCTAATTTCATTATGTCAAATCCTTAGACACATTGGACTGTATATATATGTTTCAAATGGCAGTTATTGCATTTGCTTTTGTATGGTCCTTGGAAGCTTTGATCTATGAGTGACAATTCTGATTGACCCTGGTAGGGGAAATTTTTTGGCCTGGGTCTTGTTGGAGTTAGCTTTTTGAATTTGTGATACCTTGTGTCAGGAGCAGAGCCACGTTGAGACCAACAGTGGCCATGCCCCCCAAGGGCGGCCCTGAATTATGTGTTGTGCTAAACTAAAAGTGTGGGCTCTTTTTGAAATTGTACATTAAATTTTTTTTTTAAAATACAAGTTATATTAAAATTTAATGCATATTAGTAATACTTTCTAATAAGATTATGATAGAATATATGTATATATATACAGCCCTTCCACCAACGAGGGGTCAGTTGGAATGGTCAGGCCTTTGGTTTGCTCCCAATTGGTCTGAGGTTCAAACCCCCCTCAAGGTGCCTACCTAGCATTTGCTAGAGTTTCTTGTCTCCTATGGCCATGTTTTTGTGATTGCCATTGTTTGTGATTGGGAGCAAGGAAAGTAGGAATCAAAGTTTGAAGCAGTAAAAGACTGCAAACTTGTCAGTGTCTGGGAATTATCTTTCTTTAATCTGTTTTTGCTATTAAATTTACTTTTTTACTTCAAATGTGTGTATGTGGTCTGGAGTATAATATTATTGCACTTTGTAGTTGCTAATAAATTATCCTGCTGTTATCTTGCTATTTTCTCTATTACTGCTCTTGGTCTTGATTCAATGAGCACACATGCACACATGCAAACATATGAATATATAATTTTATATAATATCTATGATGTGGAGTGCTGCAAGGTATTGTTGTGGGGAGTTTTACCTAGGGTTTGTAGACATGTCAAAATAAATACATTACATGAATATATATATTTATGCATACTAAATTTATTGGGTGCAATTTCTACTTAGTTGGTCACTATATGAATAGACTTGCCACTGTCTACTCTTGCAGCTCGACAGAGAGGATGAAGAAGCAAGAGTCACTAGTGGAGGTGCCAGAGTTCTGTACTTGGGATGCGCCAGGGTGGAGGGGATTCTTTCTATGACAAGAGCCATAGGTTTTCCTCTGCCCCTATTGAGAACCAATAATGTTTATTTGATCCTAAATAATATGAATACTTATTTATGTATGTCTTTGATTCAGGTGATCAAGATCTGAAACAGTGGGTAATTTCGGAGCCAGAAGTTACTTTCTTCGCCCGGACCGAAGAAGATGAATGTTTGATTCTGGCGAGTGATGGCTTGTGGGATGTGATGTCTAATGAGGAGGTGATGGGGTTGGCCCGCCGGATGCTGAAGGAGCAACGGAGGCTGTTTTCAATGGGAACCAATGTTTCAAGCTGCCCAGCACAGTATGTTGCACAAGAAGTTGTCACGCATGCTCTCCTCACTAGTTCTGATAATGTTTCAGTTATTGTTGTGGACCTCAAAAGGCTGAGGCGAAAGCACCAACCAAAAGCAGCGGATACTTGTAGATATAAATAGCGAGAGACGAGAGTATTCCAACTGGACGTTTTATATATTTAGTGCTTAAACTTTTAAAACAAAGTAAGTTCGAAGTTCGAATTTCGAACCAATGTGTATTAATAAAGTATCTATGCTAGTTGAACTTTTAGAAATCTTTTCCCTGCATATTATCATATCAAGCATTTGTGATAGAATCAGTACCGCTTTGTGAAACCAGGTAAAAAAAGAAAAGAGAAGAATTTGTTTGACAATTTTTAGCTAACACCCAAGCTCAACCCATGCATTATTGTCTAGGTTCAGGCTCAGGCTCGGGCTCGGGCTCGTGCTCGTGCTTGCGCTTGTGCTCAAGTTTGAGCTCAGGCTCGGGTTCGGGCTCGGGCTCGTGCTCAGGTTTGAGCTTAGGCTTGGGTTCAAACTTGAGCTCATGCTCGTGTTTGTGCTCAAGTTTAAGCTCAAGCTTGGGTTCAGACTGGGGATTGTGCTCGTGCTTGTGCTCAGGCTTGGGTTCAGACTCGAGCTCGTGCTCGTGCTTATGCTCAGGTTGAGCTCAAGCTTGGGTTCAGGTTCGTGCTCGGGCTCAGGTTTAATGTCAAGCTCATGCTTGTGAGGTTTGGGCTCGAATTTAGGTTCAGGTTTAGACAGGTTGCAAATAGAGAGAGACTAGCCTAGCCATCTATGGGTATTCCAACTGGTTGTTTGGCATGTTTCATATATATGGTTAGACTTGAAAATGGACCAGATTTTTATTCGAATCTAAAAATAAGTAATTAATAGGATATAGATTTGTGATCTTAATCTAATGATTCGATTACGATCAAATATGATAACCCATTAGCTTAACAAATCAAATGTGGATTAGCGCTAATTTGATATAATTTAATATAATATTTAATTTTTTTTATATATTATATGTGTATAATTTGAGGCTGTTAACTTGTTACACATTTAAAATACACTTTTGTAATTAATTATATAAGTTTAAAGTTATAAAAAAAAATATTTTTATATATGTACATACATATAAAAGAATGGTATTCGGCCTAAAACTAATAAAAGTTTAATCACATTTAGGTCTCTATATAAATCTGATTAAAATCGAGTCAAATTCAAATCTAATACTAATCGAATATGAATTGACATTGAATGCGATAAGCAAAATGTAATTTAAATCGGATAATGAATGAATTCGGATTTGGATTCAAGTCAACCCAATTCATTTTTCAATTCTGTCTATGGTATTTAAAACTTTTAAAACTTCAAACTAGCTAGTATGTATTACTAAAGCATAGAGAATTTTACACATTTATCACCGGGGTATACCCAAACAAAAGATTTTTACTATATGCTATTCAGAATTTTATCCGTGTAGACTTTTGTCACATTTTTTGTTAAATTAGAAATTTTTTCTCCGAAATTCCTATTTTACCCTTGTATAAAATTAGAAAATGAAATTTTTTTTAAAAAAAGCCCCTACAGGGCCTACTCCCGCCCACCTAGCCGCCAGCCCCATTAGTCGTCGAACAACCACCAGTCCTCCCTCCATAATTTTGTTTGAGTGTCATGGTTGAAAGCTCGCTGTTCCTGTAGTCTAATGAGGAGGAAGATGAGGTCAACGAAGAAGATGGAGTAGGACGACGACGACAAAAAAGATGGCGTACGTGCACAACCATATCTTCAGGATCAAAGAAGAGGGTAGACTCGCCGACTGCACCTCCACCGACTGTCCCGCTCCCGACTGCGCCGTTTGGGTCGAAAATGGGGAGGGGCTCGAGAGAAGGGAGCTGCCGGTGGGGAGGGGTCAGGTGGTCGTGTTCGGGTATTTTAGAGAAATTTGTTCTTAGTTTCTACGTGGAAGTACAAAAATGTCTATAATTTTATCGACAAAATGACTACTACACGGAGAAAAATTTATATGCCAATTAGTAAAAATATCTTGTTTGGATGGCAATTCCACACACCTCCATAATATGGATGGTAAATGTGCAAATTTCTCTAATGCATACTATATTATTATGCAATTTGAACTTTTTAGAACTATTTTCCCTGCAGATGATCTTATTGGGTGCAATTTGAAATGGCATATGTGATAAAATCAGTATTGCGTTGTGAAACCAAGTTAAAAATAAAATATGAGAATTTGTTTTGCCAATTTGAACCTAACACAACCCAACTTAACTTGGGTTTGAGTTTGGTTTCGTGTTCGTGTTCGGGTTTAGGTTCGTGTTCGTGTTCGGGTTTAGGTGAATTACAAATAAGTGAATCCAACACAACTCAATTTAACTTAAATTGGGTTTGAAGTGAGTTCTGCTGTTCGAGTTGTCCAAATTCTTTGAATTGAACTCAATCTACGAAATCAATAAACGAGTACCAATAAATCAAGCACTCAAAACTTCATATATATTAATTGGGTTCAAATAAAACACAGCAATAGCTTCAAAGCTTCAACACGAAAAGAAAATTACAGTAACAACATCACAGCCATGTTGTTGCCAAGCACCATAGTTTGAATTTATTCTGCACAAAAATATGTAAATATAAAACACATATTATGATCTTCGGTAGGTTTTCTTTAATATCAATAAATAAATTAAATATCATATTACTAATTCAAACTAAAATATAAATTAAACTTTAGATTATTATATATATAAAACTAATACAAATTGGGATGGAAGTTCGGATTCGGTTTTGGGCTCGAACAAGCATGACCTCTACCGAAGTCCAACAAAAAAATACAGGTTAAGGTTGAGTTCGGTTGTGTTTTGACTTTCTCAAACTCTACCATGCAAAATCAAACACCGAACTGGATTTGAGCGGACTCGAGTTGACTCAACCCAAGTTGCACCCCTAACTAATTTATAGGGAGAGCATAACTAGGGCCTTAAATTTGCAGCGTGAGTAAGGTGTTGGGGTCAAAAACATGGTTTAGAAATTAAGCAGGAACCTCTTAAGGACCATGGCGCTAGGATGTACGGTTATATAGCTTACCTAGGTTTCACTTGCACAGTATACCCTTAAACTTTAAGGACCATGGTGGTGGGAGATGACAGGTTCCCCTTAAATTCAAGTCTCCTTGAGATATGGTATTTCTTGTGTGTTTGCACTGGCAGAACAAAACTTATTAATGGAATGTCCAAATTTAAAACGAAGCTAAAAGCCTTCAACATGAATCTGTAATTCGATCAACAATGCAATTCTGTTCTCTACAATAATTATCTAAACTGGCCTTTCCAGTTCCCTTTGCTGTTTCATAGGCTTATATACTATGTGATAAAAAGGGCATTCCAATATGGCCACTGAAGACCTTGGTGATAAAAATTAAGAAATTTTCATCACATATTTTCTGAAATCATGTTCATATTTAACAAACTATTTTTCACTAGTATGATCCAACTACTACACATTATGTATAACTTGGATACATGTATATTAATAATTAGTCAAAATATATGTGGTGTTCCATTTGTGCCTCTGTTGGCTAATACTCTTAAAACACTAATCACATATTTGCATCTTAGACATGCTGGACCACTAATCACTAATTACAATTGTTAGCACACTAAAGTTCTGCCATCAACTATTCAGCATAACCCCTTTTTCTCAAAGGGTTACAATGATTCTGCCTATCAAGTATCAATAAATCTAATTTGGTGGCTCCATGATTACCAAGTTCTTTCTTTCAGGTTACTTTGCAACTAGGATCATGTCTCATTCAGTTTATTTGGATAAGATTAGGCAGAAGAAGAAAAATTAGCAGCAGATTTATAGTGCGGTTGCTACTTTCAATAATGTCTGCCAAATAATGGATTCTTATGAAGATGTGCAGAATTGATGCTGCAAGAGAGAGAATATCTGCTGAAAGGTCATCAAGAAAGCAACCTTAAAGCTAAATTCTGTATGATTGCATCAATGCCCATAAAATTGGGTTTATTCCCAGGAGCTCATTCTTATTGATCGAGGAAGGCAATTGAAAAGGTATATTTCTCAAGAATGCCCTGTAGCAACTATAATTCTTTGATGCATGTGTCATGCTGTCCCAACCATTGTCTTTAGGGCACCCCACATATGCTCCTTTCTTGTCATTGAATCTACTAGTTGTTACTTTCTTTTTTTTTCTTTTTTTCATTAAAAAACATTAGTTGACATAAAGCTTTATATTTGTTCAATAAATTAAAGACTGATATTTTTTTCACTGTCCAATTATTTCAAGCAACCTTATAAAATTTTTCTTTCACAACAGATGAAGCCCTGAATTCTGTTGTGTAAGTTCAGCTTTCATTTTACTCACTAATAAGTGATAACCTACTTCATACCATAAGGGAGCACAATCACCTTATTACCTTCATGTGCATTATAACTAATGAATGATCTGTGGTAGAAGCCATGCTGAAGGTGATTAAGTTCATTGAAGATTAATGGAGGGCCCAAATCGAAATCAGCCGAATACGAAGCGGCTTCGGCCTGGGCAATGAGGCCTGTGATGATGTGGCATTGACCCAACCCGACCCGACAAGTTGGTTCAGGCAGATTGGTTGGTTTTTTCGGAATTGGTCGGTTTTATTGAGAATGGGGTCAGCCCTAATTTTTAATGGTGCACACGGATCGGTTATCCGATCCACAAATCATTATCCATATCCGATCCATAAATTCGGATATCCACAAGTTCAGATATCCACAAAATCGGATCGGATCGGATCGGATGACGGATAATATCCAAATAATAACATAAAAATTATTTAGCAAGTATACAACATAAAAATTATCCCTAAAAATAATTCAATAGTTACACAATATAAAATTCAG
>QANT01008239.1:0-14109 GCA_003254885.1 Purshia tridentata | reverse complement strand
CCTCCTCCTCCTCCTCCTCTCTCCCCCTATTGTGCAGTGCTTTGTTTGTATCCATATTTCTTGTTTTTGCATGAGGAATTTTTTTTTTTCAAATTTTCAAAGTTAGCTTTTCTTTTTAAGTTGGACTAGTGAATACTTGATTTAGCAGTTTTTTGTTAGTTAGATTTGTTTGCATGTGTGTACTGATTGTATTCTGCAGTTGATCAGGTCTAATTCCTGCTACTAAGGGCTGTTAATTTTCTTGTAATTTTGAGTCTATAAAAAAGGGAAGAGACTTAATCAGACAACTGGAAAAATCTGAGTAGAATAATTAACTCTATCAAAGCTCTACAACCTTGAACTCTATGTCATTTGTTTCACCATGCTAAACTAACATGTGATGTCTATATGTATGCTTATGTGTATGTATGTAGTTTCTTCATTGGCAGAGGGCTATCCCCATTATAGCCTGCTCAGTGGCCCAAACATACAAAGAGATGTGGTGATCTTAGTCCCATGACTAGAGTAGTGTTGTGCAATGCTTATTTTCACATACAGTAGAACTTTAGTGACTGTTATTATTGGCGGCACTTGTTTTATGGTTCCGTAAATGAGCTGTATGTATACATCCTTGAACATGTGGTATAGATAAAATCTCTTTTTTGACTCTTTTTTTCTGGTTTTGCAGTTACATTCATTGTCTTTCTTTGTGCTGGACGAGGCTGATCGAATGATAGAAAAGGGACATTTCCAAGAACTGCAGTCGATAATTGACATGCTTCCTGTGAGGAATGGTTCAGCTGAATTCCATTCTGAAAATACACAAAATTCTGTTACGATGTCCAACTTCCAGAGGAAGAAAAGACAAACTTTTGTTTTTTCTGCTACTCTAGCACTCTCTGCCGATTTCCGTACGAAGCTAAAGCGTAGTTCACTAAAATCGAAGCAAACAATGTCTGATGGGTTGAATTCTATAGAAACTCTATCTGAGCGAGCAGGGATGAGAGCCAATGTTGCCATCATTGATCTGACAAATACATCCATTTTGGCAAATAAGCTTGAGGAGTCATTTATTGAGTATGTGCCCTTCATCTTTTCTTCTATTATCTGGAAATTGGAACTCTTTTTCATGAGAATTCATTTCACTTTACCAACTTAATCATTTGAGAGTATAATGTCTTGAAGTTTACGCTTCTCCGTTGAATTGTTTGAAAGTGATTACTCTTTATTGGGCATAGGGGCTAAGAAAGTGATTACTCTTTGGAGATGTGCTGTTTTGGCTCTCTTATGTTGTGTTTTCTTGGAGCAGAATAAGGGTCTCTTTGAAGATAAGGAGGAGGAGTTGGTTTTAACTTGGGAAAAATTTTCTTACACCAAATTATACAGTAGCTTTAAGTAGTAAAGAGGTCCTCAGAAGACACCGAGTGCTGTTTCCTCTAATGCAGACATCGGAAGGTTGTCTCCTGTTTTTTAATTTTTTTTTTTTTTTAGGAGGACCTAATAGCAAACAATTGCATCTCAGAAAGCCAGTGCTTTGTACTTTCAATCTGCTCTTGGCTCGCTATGATGCTGACACTAATTATTTTCTTACACTGATTTACATAATAGCTTGAACCAGTATAGAGGTCCTCATAAGACACTGAGTGTTGTTTTTGTTAATGCAATCCTTGGAAGGGTGTCTCATCTTTTGGCTAAAAGAGGACCTGATAACAAATGCCATCTCAGAAAGCCAGTGCTCTATTCTTTCAATGTGCTCTTGGCTCGCTATGATGTCAACACTATTCATATCTTCCTATTGTTTATAAAATAATGAAAGTTCTCTTATACTGAACTACACAGTAGCTTTAAAAAGAGGTCCTCATAAGACACCGAGTGCTGCTTCCTCTAATGCAGACCTCGGAAGGGTCTCGTTCTTTTGCTAGGAGAGGACCTGATAACAAATAATGGCATCTCAGAAAGCCAGTGCTTTGTACTCTCAATCCGCTCTTGGCTCGCTATGGTGGCAACACTATTCATACTTTCCTATTGTTTATAACGAAGGAGAATTTTCTTCCACTGTAGTACACAATAGCTTGAAGTAGTAAATGGGTCATCAGAAGACACCGAGTGCTGTTTCTTCTAATGTAGACCTCGGAAGGGTGTCTTCTTTTTCTAGGAGAGGACCTAATAACAAAAATTGTATCTCAGAAAGATAGTGTTTTGTGCTTTCAATCTGACCTTGGCACACTATGATGCCTACACTGTTAGTATTTTCCTATTAGTTATAAAATAAGGAACATTTTCTTATGCTCAGTTACATAATAGCTTTGAGTAATGAAATCTTCTATTAAAAGATTTTATTCTGTGTGCAATTGTTAGATCCTCATTCCCAAGGTAAGAGTGTTAGATTGGATAATTGCTCATGAGAAAGTTAATAGGTAGTTTCATTTCTGATTGTTGGAATGTGTAGCTTTATTTAAGACCTTTAGGTACTGGAGTTGCAGCCCTTAGCTTTTCAAACATGCATATGAACATGAAAATGTAAAACTTTGAAACATCCGTAAATTACTTTTTCATGGCTGCCTTGACCCTTTGAGTTCACAACCACTTACCTAAACTTCACTTATTATCCTTTATATATACAGAGTGAGATAGCTTGTGTTTTTTTGTGTGTGTGTGTGTGTGTGTGTTTTATTATGTTTTTCAATGGAATCCTGTCTATTGCAATTGCTTATGCACGCTTTAGGTACTTTCATATCTTGTTGTTAAACTGGGATGATTTGGAGTAAACCTTCTGCCTTAAGTTAAACTTATCTGCACTTTTGATTCAGTTTGTATGAATCCTTTAGAAACTTGTACTATAATGTTGTTTAGTCATATCATTATACATCTTTCTGATTTTAGTGTATGAATATTTCAGTGGAATGCTACTTAATCATTTTGGGTTTGCAGATGCACGGAAGAAGATAAAGATGCCTATTTGTATTATATTTTGAGTGTGCATGGACAAGGTCGCACAATTGTGTTCTGTACGTCAGTAGCAGCTTTGCGGCATATATCATCACTCTTGCGAATTCTTGGCATGAATGTTTGCACACTTCACTCTCAGATGCATCAGCGAGCTCGCTTGAAGGTTTGCTTTCCATTTTTCCAATTAAGTCAAACAAGGTTGTGACAGCAATTACTTGGAGGAAAAACAGTGGATTTGATTAAATTTTCATTCTCAAATATGAGCCTCAACCATTTATGATATTAAGTGTAAAATTTTGCTGATGCGAATGATTGAATTGAATTGTTTAACATGCAAAAATTGTTAAATGGTTATTTAAGGAAGAAAATGCAGTGGAGCTGAGGGGAGTAAGTGTATTAATAATATGATGAGACACATACTAATATTTTTTTAAATGATGCCAATGGAGTTGACTATGGAAGGGCAAAGGTGTTATTTATTTATTTATTTAACTTTTGTTTTATAAATTTAGCAAGCCTTTTAAGTTTGTTCTGTAGAGCTCGGTCTGAAATGTGTATAATCTGGGCTCTCAGCTAAACATGACTTGGCCACCGGTTCAGTCTGATTTTTGTCACCGCTGAGCTCAAAACTGTTGGCCTGGATTTGTTTTGCGAGCTTGATGGACATTGGCATTGGACAGATCTGCTGTTATTTTCCTTTTTCTTTTCTGACGATTAACCATTGATACCTGAATCTTTGTTAACTTTTACCATATGGTAATGGGAATCCAGTTGAAAATCATTGTATGAATATTCCTATTTGGTGACCTTCTTATTTATGTATTGTGCTTCCAAGTCCCAGGGAGGTGTAGACATAATGTTCTATTAAATTTTGTTGTCTCAAAAGTATATTCTAGATCCGTGGTTATTTGCTTGGATGATTTATAGGGCGAGTGAGTTACCACTATCAATAAATAAAATGCATTCGAGTTCAAATATATGGGTTGAATTTTATTTTATTTTGGTTATGCTTCCTTTAAGGAAGAAGATTACAAGATGAAAAGTATATTCTAGATCCGTGGTTATTTGCTTGGATGATTATCAATAAATAAAATGCATTCGAGTTCAAATATATGGGTTGAATTTTTTTTTTTTTTGGTTACGCTTCCTTTAAGGAAGAAGATTACAAGATGAAAAGATGTCAACCACAGCTCCCATTTTCTTGATTTTGTCTCATCATATTTACTTTTGTCAATTTTTGGTTGTAATTGTGTATGAATTTTATTATTATTTATAATTGTTATATCTTGTTTAACAACTTTGTCCTCTTCATTTGTGCTTAATCCAGGCAATTGATCACTTTCGGGGAAATGAACATGGTAAACTTGTGGCCAGTGATGCTGCAGCAAGAGGCTTGGATATTGCTGGTGTTAGAACTGTTGTTCACTACCAGCTTCCACATCAAGCAGAAGTAAACATTTGGATGCTTGTCACCATGTTATTTGAAGTCCTCACATTTTCTGACTGAATGTGTTTTATTCTTTTTCCTAGGCTTATGTTCACAGATGTGGTAGAACTGCTAGAGCTTCTGCTGACGGCTGCAGCATTGCACTAATTACACCCAATGAGACTTCCAAATTTGCTTCATTGTGCAAATCTTTTTCTAAGGTAGCACTCTTGAAAGGAAGGCTTTCGTTCGAATTGTTCACGAATTATAAACTCAGTTCTAAATGGGGATTTGAACATTGAACTTAATATCAACTGGAGGACTTAATATTTTCAGTTATGTTCACAATTTATCCTTGATATGTTATCTTGCTTCTGTTCCTAGGAAAGTTTTCAGCGATTTCCTATTGATAACTCATACATGCCGGAGGTCATGAAACGATTATCTCTTGCACGTCAAATAGACAAGATTCAGCGGAAGGATTCCCAGGTATTTATGTCGATTTAGATTCTTACAGTGCAATTCTAGTGGTGGCCAGCTGTTAAGCTGCTTTATGCTGAAAGGCTAGGCCCAACCAACTGATCCCCAATAAGGCACAACTCCCTATTCGGGCTGAGCTTTCCCAACCTAGATAGGGAAAAACTAGGTTGATGCCTAACCCCTAGTCCAAAGGATTAAATGGGCCCTAGCGCTGGGCCTCGAATTGATCTGACTTTGTTTACATTTTTTGTAAGATTTTAATTCTAGTTTATGATTTAATTAATCTAACTTAAAATTATGACTAATCAATACTTCTTTAGTTTAAAAAACTTTATAATATAAATAATAAGATAAATTTATAAGATCTATATTATTTATATATATTTCATCGAGCTCGGCCTTGGGATGGCTGGGCCTGGCTGCAGAACTGTTGCCTAGGGCCAAGTCTCTAGGGATTGGCCTTGCTTGTGTATGCCATTGGGCCTGGTCAATGTATCATCTGAAAAATTGGGATTGGTGGGCCAGCCCATCGGGCCGTGGATTAATTTTACAGTCCTAACAGTCCTAGTGCATCTATTGTCTCCCCAATTGAACTTTGTGGGCTCAGACTTAAGTTTTTCCTGCTCAAGTTTTAGCTCTTGTACATTGGTTGTGTTGATGGAAGACAGTCCTGATTCTCATACAAGCTTTTTAACCAGTATCATTCTATTGTTGTTTTATATTTAGAGCTTGCTTGATGTGTTTTTCTAGATGTAATGTTCTGTGTCGTTTATTCTGTATGTCTGTCATTGTTGCTGTATTTCTGATGTGGACTTTGTCCGCAGAGTTGTATTTTTCAAAAAGTTGGATAAATAAAACTAGTTTCCTTTAACAAGATAGTTTGCTAGATACATATTGTTTTGCTAGATACATATTGTTTTTCGTCTTCTGAATTAGGTTCTTGATGTACTCTTAAATTTTTATTCCTTTTTGTCCTTTACCTTCTCTGTTAAATCTAATCATGATTTTTCATACTATTCAAAATAATTTTTTTTCCCTTCAGTTATACTTGATCTAGATATTTTCTTTCTTCTCTTATAGAGGACATGCATATTAATACCTGTTCATGTTAATTCACCATTCTTTTCTCTTATAAAATTTCTCATAATCAGCTAAAGTATGTTTCATTTTGTTTATTATAATCTTGCATTCTTTGTACTATGTTTTGAGTTTGCTTTTCTTTTCTAGGAGAAAGCAAAGAAGAGCTGGTTTGAAAGAAATGCGGAATTGATTGAATTGGTTGTGGACAATGATGACAGTGAGGAGGAGATAGTGAAAAATCATAAGCAAAAGAAAGCCAGCTCCATGAATTTAAAGAAGTTGCAGCAGGTTGCTTAATATATGGATATTCTTTTTCTTAATGCTCAAGTTGCTCTCATGATTGGCTGATATGCATAGTCTAAAGTTTTGACCTATATTTTTTTGGAATAACAGGAGCTCAAGATGTTGCTTTCACGTCCATTACAACCGAAGTCATTTTCAAATCGTTATTTGACAGGGGTAACCATCTTACAATCTTATTCACTTGAAATTATTTTTCTAGAAGCTGCTAGTTAATTTATGCTTATCTTTGATTAAGGAGTCTTCATGCTGATGCATTCTTTATATTTATGTAATAACATTTTATTTTGATATGAAACAAATACTTTTATCTTGAAAGAAAGATACACCAGAAATCCATCTAAGCATAGCCGACTGCTAGAGCTTAACAAGAATTAAGATTACGTACACTTAAGAGAATATGTTGAACTACTTAGATGATGATGCCTATACTGTCCCAAATAAGAACCACCTCCTCTGCCCTTTCATCAAATATTCTGTTTTCTCTTATAGGAACAGTCTAAATAGAGGCCTAAACTGCATATATCGAAGTATCCTTCTTGGGCCCTATACCCAAGAAATCCTCACCTTAAAAAAAAAAATTTCTTGGACTACCCCACACCACTCCCAAAAAAAAAAAAANAAAAAAAAAAAAAAGCAACAAGCTATTTCCATATTTGTGATGTGAAAGCACAATGCCAAATATGACAATATGATTGTTATCTATACTGTTGCCATCATTGCTGCACAAAACACAGCAATATGGAGATAAAGAAGCACAAGTTCCTTTTTTTTAGAAATTTATTTTTTTTGGTGCATATCATAAGTTTTGAATATGGATTTTAGTAGGTGCACCTGTCTTCCAAATCATAGTACATGGTTCAAAAACATGGTCTTTTGGATTGTCCAACATAAAATGAAAAAATGGTCTACATGAAAAGACCTTGGATGCTTGAATAATTCACCATCTTTTACTGGTTGGACTGGATTCAATTAGATATGATTAATTTGAGACAACAGTTTGTTGTATACTTTTTTGCAAGCAATTGTAATCTAGTTATGCAAGAGTGAGGTCGAACCCACAGAGATTTGCTTAAAGAGTTTAATCTAAATAACTTATCTAAGAACCCTAATTAAAACTAAGTAAAAGAATAGAATTGAAAACCAAACTGAAGTTGATTGGTCTAAAACTGAAAATTGAAAAGAAAAGTAAACGAGAACACGAGGTAAATGGTTTAGGGTGGTAAGCAGACTTAGGATCACTAGGGATTCAATTTCACCATAACAATCCAATCTCATGAATTAAACTAACATATATCCAAATTAACCAATTCAGTCTCTAGGGTTTGTTCCTTCTCAAGTATGATTATCCATGATATGTGGTCTTTATCAAGTATTTAGAAAATACAATTTAGCTATGATGTGTAGTCTAAATTATAAATTCCAGTCCATTAAGCCCAAGAAGAACAAATAAGAATCAAGTAACACTAGCATGATGTGTCTCATATTACCCTCCCTTTCACCAGTTCAGTTAAGAATCATATGATGTGTTAACAAAGATATATTTATTCTAATGGTGATCAAGCATCAAAACAAACATATACATTCAGGCACCTAGTTCCTTCTGAGATGGTACAGTTTAATCCGAAGAGTTGACTGTCTGCCAAGGCCATTTTGTTCGAGATTTCCATGCTTTAGAACCAATTGCATCCATTAAGCTCCCAGGATTATAATTATGGACAATTAAACAAAAGAAGAGTAAAACACACAAGTTTAACTCAAAAACAAAGCAATAGTCTAAGAAAGAGAGGTATATAATGTATGTAATTCTAGAGTGATCAAAGTTCTGAAAATTTTGTTTTGTGAAATATATATTGTTTAGCTTCCTTCCTAGGAAGCACCAACACTTTGGACTGGTGGTGTCTCGCATCTAGGACACAAAAATGGACATGATAAGCGACCGACATGCCCTGAGATGTGTCGGACACGTGACTTTCAATTCTCAGTTGAATTTTTTGTCAACCTTGACTTTCTGACACGGAAGTGACACATGAGAGGACACAGATGGGGACATGGCAGGGGCCAGGGGCAGATTTGAAATTTTTTTGTTTTAAAAAGGGATCTGATAAAAATTTAAAAAAAATTATTGGTCAAATTAAGAACTACAAAATTTAATACAGATTAGTGTTTGTGCTGCTAAAGTTTGTGTTACTGTCTTGATAGAAAGAGAGATAGGAAGGGGAGAAAGAAGAGGAGAAAAAGAGAAAAAGAAGAAGAAAGAAATCATGTTTTAAGTTGTGTATTTTGGATATTTGGATATATACATTATTTTAATTGATGTTTTGGAGCCGTTTGTGCCCTATTTTTTGGAACTTTGCTGTATCAGCAAGTCGTATTGTGTCGTGTTCCTGTACCCGTGTCCCTATCTGTGCTTCCTACCTTCCTTCCTTCTAAAGGTTAAGTATCGTGTTGTGATTGAAGGATGAACAATATAAATAAGGAAACAACGATTAGAGACAAGTTACCACACTAAATGTCTTCTCAAAATCATATCCTAGTCCTGTTCTCAAATTGTCTTTAGTTATGTATCATGTTTTTTTACTTGATTTACCAAGAAAAGATTAATACCATTATGCATCATAGTTAATGCCAAATTTTCCTTGACCTATTCATCCTATCAGATTGTCCCACCCTCCCTCACCACTTGGGCTAATCCCAAGGGCTTATGTCCACTTTTTCATATATATGCATTATCATGTGTATTTATATGGTGAAATGTGCCTAATATTTTAATTTCTAAATAAAGGAATGTCATGTATAGTAAATGTCTAATTATAGGGGAAACCAAAAGGGTCTAAGGCTATAGCTGAGCTTTATGTTGTCTTTCTCTGCAAGCAATTGATTTTTTTCTTTTTAATAACTCGTTGTAGGTAATTATATTAGGGCTATCACATTTTAAATTTTTTTATTGGTCTCATGCTCTTCTAAAGAATCTAAACCTTTTGGCAAGTTGGGTGCTCTGTAGCATGTTTCTGTTTAGCATTTTGTTGTAGAACAATGTTCCACAATCTTCTTTATTTTCTTGGCTGCTTATTCGCTTTGTTTGTAACCTAACATTCCTTAATAAGTATGTTCTCCCCTTGGGGTTTTGTAGAGGAGTTGTAGTAGAACTTATAGTTGACTCTTGATTCTATAAATGTGATCTCACTAAGGGGTATTTCAATTTTCAAATTGTGATGCAAGTGTAACTTTATTAAGGGCTCTAGCATTTCTCTGTCTTTTATGTGCCCACTAATCACATCATGCATGACACGCATCCCATATTTGTTTTTTAATTAATATTTTTCAGGCTGGTATTACACCTCTCCTGCAACATCAATTTGAAGAATTGGCCAAGCAAAAACTAGGTGATAGCAGCAATTCAGGACTCAACAAAAGTAAATTGGTAGTTATTGGCCAGGATTGTGTGGAACCACTCCAGGCACTTCGGAGTGGTGGGCATGAGGTAATATCTAGAGCCATGGTCTGTTGCTTTCCATATGGCCAAAGTTTTACTGCAAAATTTCATAATTCTTTTATTTTTTTCTTGTCTGAAACTGTCGGCACAAAAGTAGTACTAGTGCCCCGTATGAGATGATTGCAAAATAGTACTACTGTATATACTTTAATTTGAAATTAAATTTATCTTCTTTTTCAATTCTTCAGAAGATTCAAATTTTTTTTTTCGTAGACTTTGCAGAACGTAAAAGTTTGTAGGTATGTTTAGATGCTATCATAATTGAACAGATGCATGGGAATGTATAATTACTATAAATTAGCAGCTGATGCATCATGCATGAGAAAGCCTGTTGAAATCAATAGGTGAAAAACTACAGCAATTTTCTTTTTTATTTAAGAAATCTCTATTTGTGTAAATAACAAGCTTGTGCGAGTTGGGCTATTTTTCATTGTTTCTCATTTTATTTTCTCCTCTTGAAGTTCTGGTATTTGACCCTCTCTCTCTCTCTCTCTCTCACTGACAGGTGCACATAGATGTGAAAGAGATGGCACAAAAACGAAGGAATATGGAGAATTTGAGGAAGAAAAGAAAAGAGGAGAAAAAACGTAAACTTTCGTTCCTTTTTATTTTTATTTTTTTGTGCATGGTTATTTTGGTTGGAGGAGGGTGTTCATTTATTTTAGGGCGGATGCATCATTCTTGATGTTGTTATTCCTTTCAGGTTTGAGAGATCAGCGAAGAAAGCAGCGGAAACAGCTAAAACGGGGAGAATGAGTTGAACTACTAATTGGTTCCAGCCTTGTCATTATGTCTCTGTCCAATGAAAATTGTTTCTTTGATGTGGTCATCCAGCCTTAAGCCACATTTTGTGTTGGTCATTAAAATTGATTTTTGAATTTTGTAGTCATTGAGCTTAAACCATAGCATTTGCTATCATTTTGAAGTTTAGTGTTTTAAGAGGCAAGGCATTTTATTTACCACTAGGCGAGTCGTAAGCCTTTTGAACAAAACTTATTATAATAAAAAAAAACATATAAATAATATAAAGTAAACTACTCTTAAGCCACAATTAATTCTTGCATTCAGTCTTAAGCCATTGCTTTTATTACTATTAGTTTCAAGCCCTTTTTTAATCCTTTTTTGATTTTAAAGCCATAATCTTTTACATAATTAGAATTCTCCAACTGTTCATACACGAGACGTTGAGTTCACTCTTCAAGAACCTGATTTCTTACGAGCAATGGTGTATTAGCGGGACATCTGGCGCTACATCATATGCCTTTCTTATGAAGTGTCTCATCAGTGCCTTGAAGGATATTGAACTGGAGAGGAAAAGAAGAAAAAAAAATTTATTTTGATTAATAAAGATGATTTTGATTTATTTTGTAATTAATTTGATTTTTTTATAATTTTTAATTTTGAAAAAAAAATTAAAACTCAAAATATTGATTAAAAAAATAAATGACAAGTGTCAAAATGTGATTGGGCCATGTGGAAGGTCAAGCTTATTAGGCAGTCATGTGATGCCACGTCAGTATTTTTCGTCACCCAACTTCACACATTCATGACGGAATGGACCCGATTGCAACATTATCTAAAACAAGGTCCTTAAAAAAAAAGTATGTAAACCGAAGTACAGGGACCAAAAAAGTCTTTATGCCTTGAAAAAAAAAAAAAAAAACTTTTTTTACTTCTTAGTTCTCGGCACCCAACCAAATACGGGATGGTAAAACAAAAGGTCAGTTGATTAAAACTACTAAAATACAATAAACTTTTAGTTTAGCTACCAAAACACAATCGCACTTTTAGTTTACCTACCAATTGACTATTCAAATAGTCAGGATATCTAAATATACATGGTTATTAACTTATTTATGCATTTGCCAACTATTAAAAATAGTACCTAATGTGAAACCTCTAACTATTAAAAGTAGTATCATGTTGTATTGGTTTAACGGCTTTTATGTTAGGGTAATTCTAAATCTAAATCCTAACATAACGACTTTACCAAAACAATTCTATACCCTAAGAGGATAAATGAAGCAAAATAGGGAAATACCCTTCAAATCCGAAAAAGAAAGCACTAAAACAAACATTAAAATAACTAAAAAAGTAAAATTGGACTAAGAGCAAATTTGTCAAATAAATAAAACCCAAAATAAATAGATTGTAAATTTGTGACTTATTCTAAAAATCAAGTTTATTAGTTAGTAGCCAAACTGAAAAATGATGAGCGATACTGATTTTCTAAAAAAGTATTAAAACTAAATCTTTAATTCCAAAATATCTATTAAAAAGAACCGAATAAGGGTTCAAATTTCAACCTATAATCCTATTATATAGGAAAATAGAAAAAGATGAAAAATTCGTAAAATTGGCGCGTAATTGTTTCTTTTTCCACGAGTTTCAAATCCAAAAGGAGGCTCTGAGCTCAGCAAACCTTAACTCCCAATTTCTCTCTCTCTCTCTCTCTCTCTCTCTCTCTCTCTATGAGGTCGCAAATGGTCTAATTTCTCAAGTCCTCCATGGTAGTTGGTGTGAGGAAGCAACTCACAATTCAAATTGTACAGGTTAAATTCTTCTCAATTTGATTTTGCTTTGAATTTTTATTTCACATTATACAATCATTAATTCTTTATATGTGCTGAGAAATTTCATCTTCAATCGGCGAAATCCTAATCAAAACCTCATCTAACAAAATCAAGGCTGGCTCAAAATCTAGGGGTTGAATTTAATCTTCAATCAGAGAAATTTCATATAATATTATTTCAATTTTTTTGGTAGTATATATACCTCTTCTTTTACGCTTATAAGTTATAACTAAGTCTGTGTTATTGCCTGTTATTATGGGTGCCTTAATTGATTCAATCATTTCATGTGCTGTTTTGACTGCTGATGGAAAAAAGGTTGGCTAATTGTTAACAGGTAATGCGAAATAAACAATATTGGTCTGTATGAACTTATTAGACAAAGTTTGTGGCTGACTTTTTGAATGTGTGCAATTTGGCTTTTATATGGACTGTTTGGTTGGAAAGAAACAGTTGGCCTTTCGAGGGCAACGAGGACGTGGATTTACATTTGGCTTGGGATAGAGTCAAATTTCAAGCTTCTTTGTCTAACCATTTAAGAGATATTCATTTTAGTGCTATTCTTTCACCATTGGCTGAGGTTTAAGGAAGCTGACTTCATTAGGATGGACATTTTGTTCATCCACTAGTATTTTTTTTTTTTTTATGAGTAAAATTTGCATTTCTTATAAAACATAAAGTGTCTAGGAAGTTTTTTTGAGAACATGTTTAATAGTTTCAGTTTTTAATCTGTAGAGCTACCATATATTATAATACTAATACACTTTATCAGCAATTCTACTTGTGACCATCTTAGGAATATATGTCTCTAAGTGTCTTGGTACTGTTATCTTGTCATTGATTCACTATTATTCGAGTCAATGTCCTGCATTGCCTACTGGATTTCACAAGGATTACAACCTTATCATATGAAGATATGTTCAAGTTGGTTAGAAAAATTGTTTTGCATTCTTTCTTCTCTTGCATTTGATTGATTAAGCATCTCCCAGGTTGTCCATTCTTTTATTACCTTATTTCATCATTCATTCGTTATTCCAAAATTCTATGCAAACTGATCCTCATATTTAGTAAGATAATCCTAGGTTTGCACACTTAAGTAGGCAGCCTACTGATCAGTGTATCCCATCTTCATGGATTCCTGAGGGAATGGTTGCCGTTTCTTTAATGTGAGTTCCTTAATTTTTTTTGTGACAGATTATCAAATTCCCTAATACCACCCTTAATTAAAAACATGCATATGTTATTTAAGGGGCTATACGTATACATATGGATATAGCTTTTTTGTTTTTGTTTTTTCCTTATACAAACTTGATAAGAATTGGAGTGGTCCTTCTCAATCACACTAATGGTTAGCTACCCTCATGTTAATGTATTTCTGTTTCAGCATGTAAAAATATATGGGATTGATCCTAAAAATGCGAATTTGGTTTCTTCTATCTATTAGGCAATGCAAGTCGGGTTTTTTAACTCTTTAGTCTGTTTTTCTGCCTAGAGGAATGTAGTGAATATAGAGAAAAAGATAAATGTTGGCCACTTTCTGCAGTAAATGAATCTAACATGAATATCATATTTAAGATGAAAAGGCTGAAGATAATATTTCAGATAGTATTTATATGTATAATTAAATTTTTGTGATACTAATGTTCCAGCGACTGTATCAATCATGAATTTTAAACAGGGTACGTTATGTATTTATGATATTTCCAGGGATTTTTTTAATTTTTAAAATGGTAGCCTTATAAGATATCTACATTAACACTGAGAATCCTCCTTGTGGGAATTGAAATCCAAAAATTTAAGGTTCTCTAAGAAAAAAAAATTGTTGTACT
>QANT01008238.1:0-15148 GCA_003254885.1 Purshia tridentata | reverse complement strand
TTATAGACTTTTTTAAAAGTCAATAAAAATCTATATAAATTCATGAACTCTATCAAAATCTATCACTTGAAAAAGGTCTATACAAATCTACATACACTACACCCCCTTTAGATTCAAATTTCTCTCTTCATATAAAAATTGTTAATAAGAAAATATATATTACCTTATAAGTCATGGGCATGTAAAAAGGCGCTTTGCCTATATGGCAATGCTAGAGTGCCATAATGACATGAAATTTTAATGTCAATTAAATTACTTAATATATCTAATAATATATATTTTCCATATAAGTATTTTAATAGACTAATATATTCTCATTTAAAATTCTATAAAACATAAATCAAATCACAAAAGGAAAAATATTTTAAAAAGATTTCATGACAAAATTATAAACCTCTACACGTTCAGTTTCTTTAAAAAAAAAATCCCCAATTTCAGAGAAAAAAAAAACACTTAATCCAAGNCAATTTCAGAGAAAAAAAAAACACTTAATCCAAGTTTAGGATTTAGGTTCTGTTCGATATTCTATAAATATACAGAGTAGATGTAATATAGTATATGAAAAAGGATTGTCCTACTTATGAGGTTTTTTTAATCTAACTCAAGAATTAAATTCCTCCTTTAGATCTAACAAACACGACTTGAACTTTAAAAAAATTTTGAACATCGCTAGACATTCGCTTTGTTCATTGATATTGAACACTTGTGGACATTTAATTAGAGTAAGGCCTATAATATGAGGTTCATCGATCAACAGCTTATGACTGATTATATTTAGAAAATTTATTTAATAGAATACTCATCTCATTGTATGCAAATGTATTTTGAAATGCATATAACATATAACTTTGCTAATTTGTGCACAAACTAGTTTCTTGACCTATATGTATTCAAATAGCCATAACTTTTCCTAGAAAAATGCAAATCATGATCCGTAAAATTGTACAAGAATCTGACATCCAGATCTTTTTAGCAATATAAGGCTTATCATCCCATTTGCTCCGAGGAGGTGCAGTTTAATCCGAGAAGAAGGCTGATTTACCCAGAAATTCCTAACTCCGAAAATATCAAAGTGTCCATTTTTTGTTTGTTTTCTTTTATTTGCTCTTCAACCTATAAAAACATATAAAACTAAGTTAAACTAAACTAGATTCACTTAAAAACGCAACAAGAATTCAAAAACAAGAGTATAAAATATATAAAATAATGGTTAGATCAGATTCTAGCAAAGTTGGGGGGTGGGTGGGTTTGTTAAAAAATGTGCTATGGGTTTGATTTACTATGTAGGGCTAAAGGATGGATGAAGCCTCTAAAAGATTTTAAGATGAGATGCTTGATATAGCAATTGGACATGAGTGATTATTGATTTTTAATGATTTTGTCGTTCATGGTTTTTCTCTTTTATTAAGAAATTCATTGCTTTTACAATTTGTTTGTCTTTAGGATTTTTTTTCACAAGAAAATATACAACATATATGCTAGCCTTTCATATTGGAAGTATGAAGAAATATGTTTGGATAAAGCCAGAGAGCTCAAGCAATACTTGTGGAAACGCTATAATTGTAAAAACAAAAACAAAAGAATGATGTGTCTTATTTAATTAAGTATAAATTAATTAAGATCATTTAATTTGGCTTGGATAACATGGTCTTTCACTAAATATGATATTAATTTTATATTAAAAATAGATGGTGATGTGTATAATCACAAAAATAATAAAATAATGATGTGTAGTATTTTATTTTGCCAAATAAGATTATGGAACAAAATACTTATGCCATAATGTGGCACCAAATCTTTTCCCTTGCCGATATTTGAAGTCAAAAAATGTTGTTTGCAAATTGGTGCTCCAAAATAGTAATTATGGGCACATATTGAAGACGATTTTCCCCATATTTGAAGCTAAAAATACACGGTTTAATGCTCTAAAATATTGAGAAATCATATCAATATTACACATAATATAGTAATGTCCACCTCATGGAAAGTCGATCATCAGCATGTAATTGTAGGTCATGGCAAGTAATGTCCAACCACTTTCCTTCCTGTAAAAAATGCTGGTTTTGTTGGTGATGCTAATAACATGCTTTCATTTGTCAACATAGATATCACATCTGACATGGGGTTCGATCCTCTGCATTTTCTTCCAAATAAAAGGCATACATAAAACCCCAACCGGATCAACACGATTAAGTTATTTCTACTTTTTATCCAAAAAAGCAATAATATGAAATATGAAAGTGTAATCCTATCACTTTTTTTATTATTGTTTATCTGATTGTTTTCTATTACTTAACACTTAACATAAATAATTATATATATTATACAGGCAGATAAGTACCCTATAGACATGAACAGTTTTGGTGTTAACTGTGGTTGATAACTTGCTGACTTGATTTTGTTAACTAATGAATTATTTTGTTGACTTGCTCTGGTTTGAAAGCCGTTTTATAATAACTGACTTGCTTATAACTTTATCTAGGAATCATCTCACCATTCTTGGCTAGAATTTTTATTTTTTGCCGACATAACTTTGTCATTTATCTCCTTTTTTTGTTTACTAAAGAAATTAAGTACACAATTGTACCTCATTTCCATAATTTTTAATTTATGGAATATTGACTCATTTGTTTATTTTCTGTCGTTCTGGAGGTTAAATTTGTTAGAAATTAAAATATGACTTCTAACATTAGTACTTGATTTGTCTAACAGGTGCACATTTCACATAGAGCAGCAATATATCCACAACCACTTGCATGTGTGTGTGTGTATATATATATCTGCGTTGGTTATATGATCAATCACCAACATACCGTGCCTCGATCCAGAAATCTTTACCTTCATAAGTTCTTAATTACGATTGTTGTATCATTAATGGGTTTTGAAACATTGGTACGTAGTGCATGTATCTCATTAATTTGCAGAAGAAATCCCCGTGGAAATGAGTAAGCTAGGCAGGTGAGTTTGGAGATATTGAGGAAATTAACGGTGGAAAGGGGTTTTATCCATTGGCTTTACAAAGAAAGAGATATTGATACAGGGGCATCATGTGAAGCAGATGTTGTGAGTGGGCTTGTGTTGTTTTGTAGAGGGACTTTTGGAATTTTAATAAAACTTGAGAGTTGATTCAGCTGCTACTGCAGCCTTTGGCTGGACTTTTATTTGTGGACCTTTGGGTTTTGTGGGGGTTATTTTATCTTGGCTTGTGTTGTTTTGAATGGGGACTTTTGGAATTTTAATAAAAACTTGAGAGTTGATTCAGCTGCTACTGCAGCCAAATTACTGGTGTAAGCTTTGTGATTTCTGGTGTTGGAGTGTTTACTTTGCAGGACTTGTGTTGAGAACCTCAACCTTCATCAATTAGCAAGATTTCTGACCAATAGCATTTCTGCCAATCAAACAAGTTCCATTGGAATCAGAGGATCTGTTGGTTATGCAGCTCCAGGTAAATATCTTCACATGCTTTCTTCATTTTTATTTCCTTTCTCCTCCTATTACCTTGTCTGATTAAAGAATTTATTCACAATTAATTTCCTAATGTACATAAACAATTGATGTAGCAAAACCTGAAAAAAAAGAAATTGCACCCCTATTTAGATACATATAATTTTGTTTTCTGATTTTCTTGGTTTCTTGGCACACAAATCCTGCTGGATCTCATATAATTCAAGAGAGCTATTTTAATTATCTACAATTTTGTTGACAATATATTTTGATGTTTGAGCTATGCAGAGTATGGTGTGGGAAGTGATGTTTCAACATATGGAGATGTCTACAGCTTTGGCATTCTCTTGTTAGAGATGTTTACGGGCAAGAGACCCACTGACGACATGTTTCATGACAGTTTGAACCTTCATAATTTTGTGAAGGTGGCTTTGCCAGAGAGAGTCATAGAAATTGCAGATTCAATGCTTCTTCAAGTTGACACCAAAAACACTACCAACAAATGCAGCAGCATGAGAGCTCAGAAAATCGAGGAGTGCCTGTAATGTTTAGAATTGGAATAGCCTGTTCTGCTGAATCCCAAACAGACCGAAAGGATATGAGTGATGTTGCATCTGAATTTCATTCCATTAGGGGCGTTTTTCTTGAATAGAAACTTTTACTACTCTTTTGGTTTGGCTCCTCCCCCTTATGGCTCATCTGCTTTATTTTTCCTTGTGGAGTCTTGTTGCTGATACCTATAGGCTATAGAAGACGAAGAAAAGTACTAGTAAATAATCACCAATAAATGGGATACATTGTGTGAAGAGTACGGTATCATCTTTTTTTTTTTTAGTTTGTTTTGTTTGGTCTTGAGCCCTGGATGTAATAAACACATTAAAGGAGTACTGCTGCATATTTTGTATACGGTTATCACCATTTCAATTAATCAACTACCTATTGGTCTGGTAGATTTTCTCTCCACTTTGTTGGAGTACTTCTGTTTTGCAGCTTGATATTCATTCTTCTATGACATTGTAAACAGAGGAGATCAGCTCTTTGTGAGATGAATTCCTCTCTTCTTGTCCATTACTAAGTAGTTCCCTGATTTTCTTTCTTTTTAATTGTTCTTATTTATAATTTGTGTCTTCTTGTCCGGTGTAAGCATCAATTATATATAGCTGCATGCCTTGCTGCATGATTAGGGGAATGCATTGAAGTTAAAACAACAATAGTATGTTGTAGAAATTAAGGAAGCAAGTGGACTGACCATTGACTTGGTGGTCGTCGTCCTTTGGAAAATCAATTCAATGTGTTCAGGTAAGGAAAAGTTAATTTGGACCAATTACTTCTGTTTATACTACACATTTTTCTTCGACTCCTGCACTCCCCAGACCCTCAAACCTAAAAGCCTCTCACAACAGTCTTCACATTCCCATTCAATGCATTAATTTCCACCAAGTCATCTTTCTGTCACTTTCCCTGAAATTAAGGAATTCACCATATATATATATATGCATGTTGACTAGAAAAGTGAAGCAATCTGGATTCTGTGGCTTAATCACTGATTGTAATTAAAAAACCAACAACAGCGGACTGTTGACGTCCTCGTCGTCCTTTAATTAAAAGCATTTTGCAACTTGTCCCGTCCGGTACTCACTCATATTCAAATTTTCAACAACCATTCGAAAATGTTATTCAGGTTCTTCCTGTCCTATATATCAAAGAAAGCATTAGGAAGTGCTTTTGTAGCTTAAAAAATTACTATTAGCACTATTTTTGCTGAAGCTACAGAAACACTTTTGACTATAAAAGCATTTTTAGGCCTTCCAAAAATATTGTCAAATGACTTTAGGAAAAAAAAGATGAAACATGTGATCATATTTCTATAATTTCTACTAAATCACAAATGAGCCTTCACTTCGACCTAATATTTTCTCCCTTCCATTCCCTAGTTACTTGTTGGGTTGTCATTAATTAGTCTAAAAATAATAAAAACTTTGTTGGAGGCTAGTCGTAGTTCTAAATCTAAATTTAGCATTCAAATGCTTATGAGAGTATTTGAACACTTTTAACTTTTTTTTTTTGTGCCACTACAATTCAGTTGCAGTTGATGTAGCAACACCAAAAACTGCAGTTTAATATGTTTCTCTGAATTGTTTGGTTGTGTGCAAATATGTTTTAGCATGGTTTAAGGAATTTTTTAATTCAGAATTTATAAGTTAAGTTTTAATAGGTATACAAAGGTGTCGACAGTACTACAGTGCAAAAATGCTACAACAGAGCATTCGAACACTAGACGAATGATGAAGCAGCACCTATGCAAGACTGTTATTGAAATTTTAAAATATTAGTATACATGTTTATGGATAAATAAAATATGTTTGATCCCCTTATGACTAGCTAAATCAATATTATTATATTGATAACATTACCTAGCGACATTATGATCCATTTGGTACCATGGTATGCGTTAATAAAGGAAACATTATGGTTGTTAGAAATAGTTTGATTATTTTTAATGATTCAATTCGAATGATGATACAGTCTGAGTTCTTTTTTTGATTCGGGGGTGATGTAGTTGGAAGCTTTTTCTTTGGAAAAGCAACTTTAAGAAACTTTTCTGGAATGAATATATCTTGACCCAAAATAATTTATCTCAACTAGAAGTTTACTGTAGTTGGAAGCTTACGGGAAGTTTTCTGTGGAAAAGCAACTTTAAGAAACTATAAATAATTAGTTTATTTTAATTAACTCCACATCACAATTCATTTCTCTCTATTTCTCTCTCCCTCTCCCTCTCTCATCTCCATCAGAACACATCAGAAATATTCAATATGGTAGTTTCGGTTTTGAGACTATTGGTCTTAATATACTCACTTTTCTATGCATTCATCTGTTGCTTGAGCTCCATGCATTTGAACCATAATGAGACCGACAGGCTCGCACTATTAGCCATCAAAGCCCAAATCAAACACGATCCCCACTCGGTCATGGACTCCTGGAATGACTCCATCCACTTTTGCCAATGGCAAGGCGTCACCTGCAGCCGAAGGCACCACCAGAGGGTCACTGTGCTCGACCTAGATTCCCAAAACTTGGTGGGGTCCATATCCCCGCATATTGGAAATCTAAGCTTTCTCAAGGAACTGCACCTCCACAACAACAGCTTAAGTCATCAGATCCCTCCACAAATTGGGCAATTGCGTAGATTGCAGGTATTACGTCTACACAATAACTCACTCAGTGGCCCTATACCTCCCAATATATCCAATTGCTTCAACCTCATCACACTCAATGTGGGTCTCAATTATCGGCTAGTGGGCAAAATTCCATCCCAACTTGGCTCCTTGTCCAAGCTTCAAATATTTGTCTTCCAAGTCAATAATATAACAGGAGAAATTCCTCCTTCCTTGGGAAACCTTTCGTCTCTCCAAGCACTTGCTGCAAATTATAATAACTTGGTGGGAAGCATCCCTAGCTCTCTAGGCCAATTAAAATACTTAACATACCTTGGCTTGGCCAACAATATGTTTTCTGGTACAATTCCTCTTCCCATCTATAACTTCTCTGATCTCGCTACTTTTGACATAGGACACAACCAAATTCATGGGAGTCTTCCCTCATACTTGGGAAACACTCTTCCTAACCTCAGATATTTTCACATTTTCACTAACCAATTTATTGGATCCATTCCCTCATCAATATCCAATCTCACAGGTCTAGTTAGATTTTCTGTTTCAAATAACAAATTATCCGGACAACTGCCAAATTTGCAAAAGCTTCATAACCTCCAAATCTTCTCGGTTAACGAAAATAATCTTGGAAGCGGTCGCTATGGTGACTTGAGTTTTCTCTCAGGCTTGAGGAATGCCACAGAGTTAAGGTGGTTTCTTATTGGCTTTAACAACTTTGGAGGGACATTGCGGGAATCAATATCCAATTTTAATCTCTCAACCAAGCTTGAGGTGATCATTTTTGAAGGAAACCAACTGCATGGAAGCATGCCAACTGGGATAGCCATGGGGGATCTGGTCAACTTACGAGTTTTGGCGATTGGGGGTAACCACTTCACGGGTAATATCCCCACTGACATTGGGAAGCTTCAAGGGCTTGAGCAATTGAACATTGAGGACAACCAATTATCAGGGAGCATTCCAAACTCTCTTGGAAATTTAACAATGCTAACTTGGCTCCACGCAGAAGGAAATAATCTTGAGGGCACTGTCCCTTCAAGCTTAGGGAAATTCAAATGGCTAATGCGCCTGGATCTTTCTCGTAACAACCTCAGCGGTGCAATACCTCAACAAGTTATTAGCCTTCCCTCGTTAAATTTTTTGGACTTGTCTGCAAACCACTTTACTGGTTCCCTTGACATGGAGGTTGGAAAGTTGAACAGTCTAAGTATATTAGATGTTTCTGACAACATGTTATCAGGAAAACTTCCTGGTAGCCTTGGTAGTTGTTTGAATTTAGAATTTCTACAATTGCAAGGCAACTTCTTCGAGGGGTCCATTCCTTCAACTATGATCTCATTGAAAGGGATTCAAGATTTAGACCTTTCACGCAACAATTTGTCAGGTGAAATTCCACAATTTTTGAAAAGTTTTGTTTTCTTGAAGAATTTGAATTTGTCTTTCAATGATTTTTGGGGAGCTATACCAATTGAAGGTGTTTTCAAAAATGCAAGTGCGACTTCAATTGTTGGAAACACTAGGCTTTGCGGTGGTATCGTTGATCTCCAGCTGCCCAAGTGCAAGTCTAGAGAGTCAAATGGAGGTGGATTATCTCGTAGGTTGAAATTAATAATCTATTTAGTATTCGGTTTTTTACGAATAACTATGGTCTTGTCTTTTCTGTTTACTCGTTGGTTAAGAAAGAAAAGAAAACAAACTGCACTGAGCACTTTGGCTACTTCTTTCTTGCAAGTTTCATATACCACTCTCCCAAAAGCTACTGATGGGTTCTCTTCAGCTAATTTGATTGGTGTGGGTAGTTTTGGGTCTGTGTACAAAGGAGTTTTGATAATGATAGAGCTCAACTTGTTGCCGTGAAGGTGTTTAACATGTTACGCCGTGGTGCTAGTGAAAGCTTTATAGCCGAATGTGAGGTCTTGAGAAATATTAGGCATCGAAATCTCGTGAAGATTGTAACGGTATGTTCAAGTGTTGACTTTCGTGGAAATGATTTCAAGGCTTTGGTTTATGAGTTCATGGACAAAGGGAGCTTAGAGGAGTGGTTGCATCCAACTAGTACAGAAACAGAAGAGGTTATAGTAGCATCCAAGAATTTAAATATCAATCAAAGGCTAGACATCGCCATTGATGTTGCTTGTGCACTAGATTATCTTCAAAATCATTGCGAGACACCAATAGTTCACTGTGATCTCAAGCCAAGCAATGTTCTTTTGAACAACGAATTGACTAGACATGTTTCTGACTTTGGATTAGTGATGCAGGGGCATCATGTGAAGCAGATGGTGTGAGTGAGCTTGGTGTGGGTGAGCCAGCAACCAAGGTTTATAGAAGGTCTGGAAGGAAGTCTGTGGCGCCAGGGTATTTGAAAAGTTATGTTTGCAATTAATGATATTTGGGGTTATGGGTTTTAATCTTCTGCTGTTATGTTTTGGGGTCTTTATGTTATTGGTTTTTAATTTTGTTGGCTGGACTTTTATTTGTGGACCTTTGGGTTTTATGGGGGTTATTTATCTTAGCTTGTGTTGTTTTGTAGAGGGACTTTTGGAATTTTAATAAAACTTGAGAGTTGATTCAGCTGCTTATGCAGCCAAATTACTGGTGTAAGCTTTGTGATTTCTGGTGTTGGAGTGTTTACTTTGCAGGACTTGTGTTGAGAACCTCATCCACATCAAGTAGTATCAAAGCTATGGTTGCTGTGTGGTGGAGTCAACGAGATCTCCATGGCTCACAACAGGCGTGGTTGGGGAGATTTTCAGATCAGAGGTCGTGGCAACGGTAACAACAACATGGAGGAAATCAGAAGGATGATGCAGTAGTTATCAGACCGACTAGCTTGCATTGAAGCTTGGGACCAAGAAGCTAGGAGTTTCGACGGGGAGCAGGAGGACAACCCCTTTCAAGATCACATTCCATTAGAGGAGCCGGGTGATGGAGGGCGACGGGGTCGGCCATTCAACAATGATGGAGGTCGAAATTTTGATATGAAGGTTGATATTCCAAACTTTGAAGGAAGAATCCAACCGGATGAATTTATTGATTGGCTAAACTCGGTGGAGAGGATTTTTGATTACAAAGACGTACCAGATGAGAAAAAGGTGAAGATTGTGGCTATCAGGCTGAAGAAACATGCATTAGCTTGGTGGGAGCAGCTTCACATTCGTCGAGAAAGATTGGGAAAACCCAAAATTATAACTTGGGAGAAGATGAAGAAGGAGTTAAAAAAAAAATTCTTACCAGAAAACTATCGCCAAAGTGATTTCCTAAAACTCCACAACTTGCACCACGGTATCTGTTCTGTTGACGAATACACAGAAGAATTTGATCTTTTAATAATGAGATGCGGAGGTACAGAAGAGGAAGAGCAAACGGTGGCTCATTACCTTGGGGGTTTGCGCTGTGAAGTACACGAAGTGGTGGTGTTACAGCTATACTGGAATTATAGCGATGTTTATAAACTGGCCATACATGTGGAAAAGCAGTTAAAGGGACGTTATAGGTGCACTAGAACTGAGCAAGCTGAGGGAAGCAAAGCAGCCGCTGCTAGGGATGTTTCCATCACAAATACCGGAAAAGTGGGGGTGTTCCCAAAGCCTTTAGTTCAGGATGGGAGTTTGAGCTTAAAAGAAGGGGGAAGAAAGAGTGAAGTGCTTCAAGTGTTCTAGCTTGGGACATATTGCATCAGAGTGCCCTAATCGAAAGTGGTGGGCTTGATAAATGGTGTGGGTGAGTCTAGCGAAATAATTGGTGACCCTGTTTTTGATTCGTACCAAGACGAGCAGCAGGATGAGATAACTTGGAGTGATCATGGAGACTCCCTTGTGATCTGAAGGGTAATGAATGCGTCCAGATTGGACGATGACCCGAATTGGCTAAGACATAATATCTTTCATACTAAGTGTACGGCTAGTGGTAAAGTGTGCCATGTTATCATTGATGGGGGAAGCTGTGCGAATGTAGTGGCACAAGAGATGGTGGACAAGCTTAACCTGAAGACTGAGAGAAAGCCGGTGACTTCTTACAAATTATCTTGGTTTGAAAAGGGGAATGATATGGTGGTTAATCAACGTTGTTTGGTGAATTTTGCCATCGGCAGCAACTACCAGGATTCTCAATGGTGTGATGTCGTGCTAATGGATGCTTGTCACTTGTTATTGGGGCGGCCTTGGCAATTTGACAAGAGGGCAGTTCATGATGGTTACCAGAATACATACACCTTTCTTAAAAATGGTAAAAAAATTATTTTAGGACCATCCAAGTCTGAGGGCAGTCCCAAAAAAAAAGAAAATGGCATATTTTTATCCATAAAAAAGTTCCTCACTGAATCTGGTGAGGGGGCAGTATATATTTGTTAGTGGTGATGGAGGAGAATCTAGAACAGTCAAGCTTTCTTGAAAATTTATGCCCATTATTGGAGGAGTTTGGTGGTATAGTTCTTGATGAATTACCAGCAAGGCTGCCTCCTCTAAGGGATATCCAACATTGTGTAGGTCTTATTCCTGGATCCAACTTGCCCAATCGACCACACTATCGTATGAGCCCACAAGAGAACGAGGAACTCAATAGGCAGGTGTTAGAACTCTTGAAAACAGGAATTATTCGAGAGAGCATAAGCCCGTGTGCAGTACCTGTGTTGCTCACACCTAAGAAGGATGGAACGTGGCGAATGTGCATTGACAGTACAGCTATAAATAAGATAACAGTGAGGTACAGGTTTCCCATCCCACGTTTAGACGATATGTTAGATCATTTGGCTAGGAAGAAATTGTTTTCATCGATTGAATTGCGAAGTGGGTATCACCAAATTCGAATACGCCCTGTAGATGAGTGGAAGACTGCCTTTAAAACTCGGGATGGTTTATTTGAGTGGTTGGTAATGCCGTTTGGGTGAACCAAAGCACCTAGCACTTTTATGAGACTCATGAACCAGGTATTTCGCCCTTTTATTGGCAAATTTGTGGTGGTATACTTCGATGATATCCTTATCTATAGCCTTGATGCAACACAACACTTAGAGCATTTACACAAAGTCTTTGAGGTATGGGGAGAACAAAAATTGTTTGCCAATTTGAAAAAGTGTGAATTCTTGATGGATAATTTGGTTTTCTTGGGCTATGTTATTTCGGCTGAGGGGGTAAATGTGGATTTAAAGAAAATAGAGGCAATTCAGAACTGGCATTTTACCATTACCCAAACATACCCTAACTATATTTCTCAATTCTATGGAATTTTACTATTACCCAATCATTTTATTCAATTGTTGAGTGCATTAACAAGTAATCCCAGAAAAATTAATACTCAAATTTGTTTATCTTTTGTCGAAAGTGAGATACAAAACAATAAAAAATCATTTACCAAGCTACATTATCTGTTGGGATTTGGGAAGGATGAGTAGAAACTGAAAAATCTGTCTTCAAAATGAGGTTTAGAAACACTTGGTAGACAAAAATCCAGGTTCAGGAGAGGTTGCAGCTTTTCGTTGTCTTTTGGGCTCGAAAGAGGTTACATATTACAGAGATTGAGCAAGAGGTGGGAGTGAAACAATTGTTTAAACCCAATGATTCAATTATCAAAATTTCAAAGATCAAACTAGTATAGGAGCTTTCATATTATTGGCAGAGATCGAATTCAGTTGACTGTGATGATATGTAGAGAGAATGGAGAGAGGAAGTGAAGAAAGATTAGAAAAAAAATATTCAAATGATGTTCCTATTAAAAGTTGAGGCAAGCTCAACGCGAAATAGTTCAAGAGAGAGAATCTGGTTCTATCAAATATAGTAGGAATATAGAGGCCGGAAGTGTTGATTTGAAAAGCAATATTGATTGCTTATACCATACAAAGTGAGCAGGGAAAGCCGGGAAAATAATTTGAAGAAAACAAAAAAAAAGAAAAGATTGAACCAAAGAAAGTAAAAAGTACGTATCTGCAGTTTGAAACTTAGATCAAGTTTTCTCACTAACCAAGTGCAGCAATGAATCACGAACGAAGAACAAAAAACAGAATACGTACAGTAAGGAAGATGACAGATTGGAAACCAAAAGGATGAGAGAGGCAGCTGAAGAGAAAATATACGTGATAAGAGGGTGTGGATTGCCTTCATAAGGAGTTCCAATTTAAATCAAAATACCGAAAATCTTCAATAGTATTACTCAATGTATAAATTCACAAATATAACAATTAAATACAATTACAAAAATATAAACTTTAACTCAATCTATTGCAGAATAATATAAAAGAAAGTAGATAGAGGCTTGCCTTAACAATGTCTTCAGACAGATATTTCACCCCTACTCTGTCGAATATATTGTTGTATTAGGATTTATTTTCTTTTGTGTTTATCTTTTAATTTCCTTTTTTGTATTTTCCCTTCTTTTTTCTTGTAAGTAAAGTCTAGTTAGATTCCTTGTATCCTTGTATAAATACTCTTGTTGAGAAATAAGAAAATACTTTTTCCCAAATACAATTTTAGTCCATCCCTCGGATACAACTATCTAATTCAAAGTAGAGCACTCAAACTTTGAATTCTAGCGAACTTGTGTGTTTATTCTCTCAAGTATTTGACAACTCTAATCTCCTTGAAGAACAAACAATACTCAATTTAATTATAAGGATTGGAATATTGCAACCTTTCACAATGAGAAGTTGCAATCATTCAAATGTAACCCTTCACAATGAAAAGTTATAACCTTTCTCGATGAGAAGTTGCAACCCATAGATATTGAAAGGTTATCTCTATAAAAACTAATTGCAACACTTTATAATTAATGAGAAGTTGCAATCTAAATTTCAAGTGAGAAGTCACACCTTTTCACAAAAATTGAAAAGATACAATTTTTAATATTTCTATTCAAACATATTCTAACAAAGCCAGTGCTTTATTAGTTAATTTTGTTGAATGTCCCGTATAGCTTGGATAATCGAAAAACATAAAAGACAAAAAAATCAAAGCTTCACCTTCACGAAAAAGTAAATATTAAGGCATATTTGGTTGTTGAGAAAAATTATAAAAATCATTAGCGGCAAAATTGCTAGCCGGCTGATGACTATGAATATATTATTAGTTATTGAAACGATATAAATAAATTAAAAAAAAGACCAAGACTTTAATTTGTCAGGCCCTACTGCCCCTGCACTTGTCAAGACTTTAATTAAGAATATAGACTTTCATGAACTAGAAGTTTCTGTCTCAAGTCCAATATATATATATATATATATGCTTTAGCCTTCACAATATGTATTAGATTTATGGGTCTTTTAATTAGATATAACAACATTTTGTTGAATAACCCATTTTAGAGTAGGCCCAAAAGGTAAATAAATGTGTGTGGAGTTTTTTTTTTTTTTTTTCCCATGTCAAATAATGGCCTAGTCATGAATTTGTGAACATTTACAAAAGATGTCATTGCTCCAGTTTGAGCAATAATTAAAGAATCATGATTTGAGAGATTTATTACTACTAATTTTGAATGTTTTGAATGCTCAGACTGATGTGTTTCCAAATTCCATGTAAAATATATAAATTAACAAGAAAGTCATATATAACCAAGGAGTGTAATTTCGATTTTGATGGAAATTTCGATGGAAATTTCGACCGAATTTCGCTAGGGTTTAGACAAAAACGACGGAAATTGCTATTAAATAACGGAAATTTTAAATGAAACTTTATCATATGCTTATCTAACATATTATATATGACATTTATAAAAAACATTGAAGGAATTAAACTATATTGTAGGTTTCATGTAATATAAGGAATATAATGCACACTGAAAGTAGTTAAAAATGTTACACTAATTAATAATTACATAAATAACATCTCAAATTTACAAATTGTACTACAATATTAAATAAGTATTCTAAAACTCCAAATATGTAATAAAAACTCGAAATTAATTAAGTAGTCATATGACGATCATATTACCATGTTGTAATATAATTTGACATACACATTATTTAGACAAGCACCAAATTAATTAAGTGGTCCTATAATGATCATATCACAAGTGTTATATTAACATTAATTTTTTGAAACTCCATCACCAAGTGATCAGCATGCCATCAATATGCTTAAATACAATGGTTAATTGGTTCTCAAATTGATTAGTTTGATGCATGCACAGTGAAGTCTTATTGTTTGAACTTTGATTAATTGGTTCTTATATTAATACTTTATTTAATTAATATTGGTCCCACCACTACCCCTTTTTACTGCGCATGCACTGCCCCCAAATTTTTTTTTCTTTCTCTTTCTTCTTCCCGTTCCCATCTTTCTCCTGAAGCTAATTAAACCTCTTCCTTCACTCTCTCTCCCTGTCACATCCTGCCCAGCTACAAATCTCCATCGCTGGCCACCATTCAGCAATCCAAGACCATCGGTGGACTCCCTAAGCCGGCGCTAACACAACCCAGCTGTCACCCAGCCCGGCCGGCCTCCCCACGCCAGAAATCGGGGCCTCCCTCCGCCGGCTGTTTTGGCTAATTCCGACCACCTCCGAGCTTCAATCACTTTTTTTTTTTGTGGGTTTTCCTT
>QANT01008231.1:0-29129 GCA_003254885.1 Purshia tridentata | reverse complement strand
GGGAGCATAAACCTGCTAGGTTTTGGCCAAGAACAGGAACTCTATTGACATTGAGAAAAGATTGTTTCTGACCCCTAATGAGATATTGAAGCAGTGATATTATCATTTATGGAACAAAAATTGTTATGTGCAGATTAATACTTTGTCTTAATGAAGATTAAGGTTGTTAAAGGTTTTTTGGTTTGAAAACTTGGATATAATTGTTGGTGACATAGAGTTGGATGGGAATGGGTGCATATCATATGAATTCAATTGTAAGAGCATTATGGTTGATTAATATATGCATGGTTGGGTAGGTACTAGAGTAACTGCAGCATTTCTTTGAGAATATTTTGCATTGGATTGGGTGTAGGGACAATGCTCTTGCCTTCTGGTAGTGTTTTTGGTCTTGGGTGTAGGGATTACTCTTTTTTAATTAGGACCTCTAATGGCAAACCATGGGGGAAGATATAATCCATCTCATTTGTTGTTGGCTCAGAATGACCCATATATATATTAGTCCAGCTGAGTGAATCCATAAAAGTTCTTGCACATGCAGTCAGCCTCCCTCCTCAACAAGATGTATTATTTGATTATCAAGTAGTTGTAATCCATATATAGTACAGTATCTATTACAAACAGATTGTATATTAAGACCATAAACCTGCATGATTTTAAAATGTGCTAATCTGCAGGACTGAAAAACTACATCTCATTTTCCAGTATTTTATTGAAATTGATAAGTACTACTACCTAACTGAGGGACGTAGCATATTGATCGAATTTTGAGACATCATCTCAATGGAATTTCCTAATTCAGAGTCATTGGCGGTCTGCTTTGTACCAGCCAGTTCTGTTGCCGAACACTCCTTTAGTCTCACCACAAGCTCACTCATCATTGGCCTTTTGGTGGCATCTCTAGATACACATGCCATTGCTATTTCCACTGCTTTCCACATAGAGTTAATATTAAAACTTCCCTCTAACCTCGGATCAGCAATGCGATTGATGTCTCCATTTGGAAGAATGGAACCAACCCATTTACTAATGTGAATCCTCTCATGTGTATTTGAAAAAACAGGCCGACCTGTGATAATCTCCAACAGTACAATCCCAAAGCTATAAACATCACTTTTCTCATTTAGCTTGTATGATTCTTTGTACCTTCAAGCCAAAAATGCAACTCAAATCATGTCTCCTGAAAAGGCTTTTGCTAGAAAGTCCATTTATAGTTTCTTTCTTCATTCTTGTCATTGCTTTAATTAATTTAAGTTTGCTTTACTGAAATGTTAACAATATTTTGAATACTAACTATGATGGGTAAACTAAGACAATAATATTAGGAGACCATAAGTTCTCTCAATTTTGTCACCATAAGTTGGAAATAAATGAGATTTTAAATTTTGAAATCTGTAGTATTACTCAAAAGAAAGAAGAAACTTACTCAGGGGAAAGGTATCCAGGAGTGCCAGCAACACCTGTCAATATATGAGTCCCATCATCAGCAGAGAAATTTCTGGACAGGCCAAAATCAGATAGTTTGGCTTGGAAAATTTCATTCAGCAAGATGTTTGTTGATTTCACATCCCTGTGGATCATAGGTGGCCTACAACCATGGTGCAGGTACTCTAACCCTGAATGTAAAAATATAGACATCAAGTATCACCAAAAAAAAAAAAAAAAGGATTATGGAAATCATTTAGTTGCGCACCTTGTGCAGCGTCTGTTGCTATTTGAAGTCTACCTTCCCAAGTAAGGACATTTGAACTGCTATCTACATCCACAAAAAGTAAAAGGAACCTCAATAATTTCAGGATGTAAGAATGTTTCTGCAATTTATAGAGTTTAACACTCAAAGCCTCTGATAATTTCCCAAAAATTTAGAAGCACTAAGAAATAGTGAATCTTGCTGCTGAATAATTACAATTGCAGCCAACCTGACAGAAATTCTTGTAAGTTTCCATTGGCCATGTACTCGTAAACGAGCCCTTTGTTGGTTTCATCATTGCAATATCCTACAAGGCTTGTCAAGTTTGTATGATGAACCCTCATAAGAAGATTAACCTGTAATATTAGATAACACACCATCTTAGTTTATTATATATGACTAATCTCCAAAACTTTGCATTAGTTTAATTCGACAAACATGCCTCTGCAAGAAATTGTTGAAATCCTTGAGCAGATGTTGGCGAAAGCATCTTGACAGCTACTTGAGTATCACCTACACAGCCATGATAAACAGTTCCAAATCCACCTTTTCCAAGAATCCTCATGAAGTTTTTGGTGATCTTGAGGATCTCAGGGTATGTAAACTGTCGTTTTGTCAACTCTACTGCTCCAATGGTGGCTTTTGCATCCTTGACAGCTCCTAAGATCATCATCACATGTTTGATGAGCATATATTTGTGAAGAAGGTTAGTTTCATTACTTTAGGATCTAAACTTGCATCCTATGTAATGAAACCCTCAACCTTCATTTCTAATCACCACACCCAAAAAAAAAAAAACCCATTGAAAAATATTTGGAACTCTTACCACGTTGGCTTTTCCTTTTAAATCCCCACCAGATAGCTGCTACACATAATAAGAGTATTGAAACTCCAACTATTGACCCTACTATAGGCAAAAGGACTTTGTGCTTCTTTTTGCAAGAAACATTTCCCGATAGATTTGGGTTTTCGCAGAAACTGATATCAAAATGGTTGATAGCAACAGTAGTAAGATTTTGATCAACTATAGTACCAATAATAAAAATTCATATGCAATATTAGTTGCAGATGTTATAATTCTCAACAGTCTAGTATGGAGTGAAGTACCTGATCATCTTATAATTCCATGAAGAAATAAATTTTTAATATAGAAATATAAATCTGGCAGCAGGTGTATTAATCAATATCTAGGATCTAACAACGTTTTTAGGGTGAATTAAGCACAACATTTGAAGCAGGATACAAAGCACACCTTAATGATAACAAACCATTCTTCCATCTTTCAATGAGTCCTACTGGAACTGAGCCTGTGAGCTTGTTTTTCTCCAAGTTTCTGCAAAGGTAATTATTATGCACTATATCTATCATCATGATTTGTAATGAGGGATATGCATGTTGTGTTTTGGCTCTCATTCGGAGGTGTTTCAAGGCCATGGAAGTGTCCTTAGAGGTTTGGTTGAAGTTAGGAAGGTCGTAGGAGGTTCGTGTTCAGGTGGAGCGTCCAAAAGATGAAGAATTTCAAAGAAACGCCCCAGAGGACCGGTCCTATGGTCATGGGATCGGTCCTACAGAGGCGTTGTATGGTTTTTGGGCTGCCAAGCTGCTGGAGGACCGGTCCTCTGGGTAGAGGACCGGTCCTACACGTGGTCCTCCGTGTTTTTTCCTAGTTTTAGGGGGTTTTAGGCTTCCTACTTCAATTGGGTTTGGTTTCTAAAGGCCTATTGTGTATAAATAGGACCTTTAGGCCCTAGAAAAAGAGAGAGAACGAGATAGACTCTAAATTTAGAGAGCTAGTCTTGAGAGTTCTTGGGAGACACACAATCTAGGTGATGAGATCAAGATTAGGTAATTAATCTTGGGTGAGAGAACTAGGGTTCTTGGTAAACACATTGAGAGAGGGTGTACAAGGGATTTGGGGATTGGGTTATGTGATTTAGTCCAATTGTAATCTTGTACTTGTTTATTCTCATAGTGAAGAACGGAGATCTCTCCCGGGGACGTAGGCAGGATTTTGCCGAACCTCGTAAAATCTCGGTGTGATTGTGTGTGCTTGTTTATCTGTTTATCTTCGTCTTGGCTTTGATTATTATTTTTCTTCTTCATCGAATTTATTACTTATTGCGTGACGGTGGGAATTTGGTTTTAATTCCCAAACGATTTTTTATCCAACAATGCAGTTTAGCCCCATCATATATAACTAAAAAACTTACAGGACATTTAAATTTGGCATTTGAGATAAAAAGTCTGGAATTGGTCCTGTCAAGTTGTTGTTGGATAAATCCCTGAAATCATGAGCATTTCAACTCATTTAAAACTGATTGTGCCAAATGAAATTTGGATCATATGCACACACAGAAAGACATATATATACTTACAATTTCTGTAGCATTGCGAGAGAGGATATGGAGGGAGCTATCTCCCCTGTTAATCCACTTGAGGACAAGTCCCTGATTGCACATTTCGTAACTTAATTCACTAAGACATAAATGGAATTAGAGTGAAACATGATGAGTAAGTTTGTGCAAAGAGATACTTACAAGGATATGATTCTTGGGGCCTCATTTTCATGATATATACAGTTTAGACCTTCCCACAAGTAAACTAGAGGGCCACATGGATCTCCTTGCCAGTTCTTCTTAATCTTATAAGTTGACTTGATGATTGTGATTGCATCAACTAATAGAAGAAAACAGAAACTTATCAAAATCAATCATACATATACAATAAACCGATAGTGATAAAAGCTCGTGTAAGAAAGACTTAATTACTTACCATCTTCTTGGTTTGTTTCTAATTGTACGAATTCTTTTACCATGTAAACCTCGATGGCATTGATGATGGGTGAAAGGGTTGAGTTCTCGGCCTTCAAGATTGAAAAGTTATATTGTCCTCCACTTAAAACCCTGCTGCTGTAAATAGTAGTTGTGTACAAGTAGTTAGGGGCAAATGGCCCATAAAAGAGCTCTCCATTTTCAGTAATAGAGAGCTGTCTAGACTGGTTGGCTTGGAGCTTTTGAACTTCTGCAAAGTGCATGTAAATACAATATTCTACTGTATTATCATCATCAGGAGGCTGCCACCAAAAATTCAAGGAACCATTTGGATCTTTTGGCGTGGCGGCAGTACTCATGACTAAGGATGCTGGTTGGTAACTATTGTGAGATCCAGAATCGATGGTGGAGGTGGTACTTAGTTGTGTCCAATCATTTATGTCGAAGTCATACCAGTTCCAGAAGCGATCATGAATATCGTATGGATACCTATACAGATATCATTAAGAGATGGATTTCATCAATATTTAGTTATTTGAATTTGACCAGTGTATTTTTTATTTGATATCCAAGTTAGAAGATTGCTTACTCACCTATATCCTGGATAATTAGCTGCATCCACTGGACCAGTGTCAAACCGCCAGTCTAGTGCCAACGACCCTATTTGTGTTTCATAAGTTGCATTAGGCAAAGACCTTAGTTCTATAGCTGATATAAATGGAACCCCAGTGCCTGTGTTAACCAAACAAACATGTATATAGTTCCGCAGAGGAACATGTATGAGCTCCTTGTGTATTTCTGCATTTGAGGCATTCTTGAACTTCACTGAATCCCACAAATTAGGCCCAAGATGTAGTTCGAACTCCGGTATTTTATTTTGGCCATCATAATTCAAATATATGAAACTTGACCTGATCAAATATTTTTCTCCACTCCTAACATTTATTCTGTAGCAGTTTCTGGTTCCTTGAGGGAAGCTCCTAACAGACCAGTACGGCTGTTGATAGTCATTTTTTAAATCACGTGATACCAATTTACTCTCCCCAGTGTCTATGAACTCTGCATCTGAAATGTAGTCAATGCCTGTTGTCTTTTCAGTATAGCTTGAATTTGCCGCAAGGCCACAATCTATGCTAATAAAGCCTGAGAGAGACAATATGAAAGTTAGAGCTTCCAACTCAAAATCAATTAGCAATAAATGGATAGCCCAAGACATTATATGTTGTAACACAAGGCTTTCATTCATTCATATATAAATAAGAGAGACATGAACTGATTGACTGTAGTTATTCATTCATACCTGATTGATCTTGGGCATGAACTAGCAGCATCAGAGCAAAACCATGAAGCAGTGGAAAGAGAAATTTCTTGAATGCCTGCAACATCATTGGACTTTGAAAAACAAGATGCAAATTTGCTTTCGAAGAATATGGTTTTATATATGACTAATGCTATGCAGATGATCACATTTTTTGACCGAGTGTTAAGTAAAGTAACACACATTCCTTAAACAATGGATATCATGTTATAGTTGAAATATAAATATTACAAGGTCAGTTTCAATGAAGCCAAAGTTGAAGATCCATAACATGTAACATCAAAACCATAGTAAATCAATGATCATTTAAACAGGTAAAATGGGAACCAAGTTCAACCCACATGGGTCAGAGCCCTTGCCCCAGCTACATGGGATTTTGATTTCTATCAAAAGTCAAGGACAAATAAGCAGCCAAGAGAGAGAAAATACATTTAGAGAAAAAACCTCTACTCTATCGACCAAAAGAAAAACAAAGAAACACTATTTTTCACTACTGCTATTATTCTTCATGACTTTTCCATCTCTAAAGAATAATACATCCACCAACTTTTTTATGTTTCTTTTATTTGGTATATACACATACACAGAATATATATATACCTTCAAGTGTGGGATCCCACATTTAAGATTAATTGTGGGATAGGCCGAATGGGCCCACTTTATGTAATTTTTTAACAATCTGAACCGTCTATTTTTAGGCTTCTATTCATAGATCATTTTGGTAAAAAATTATTCAAATTAGAAATTATTTAACTATCTAAGTTTGATCCAACAAATAGACGGTTTAATAAAAGATATTTAGTTCGTCTATTTGTTTGATTAAAGTTAAATAGGCAAATGATTTCCAATTGGGCTAATTTTTTGCAAGGATAATCTTTGAATAAAGACCTAAAGATTAGACGGTTCGGATCATTGAAATATTATATGAAGTGGGCCTTATGAGGGATCCCACAAATAAAATTATATATGAGATCCCACATTGGAAGGGGCCTGTATATATATATATATACATAGAAATGATATCTTGCAGTATAGTACTTTCGAAACATGTTAGGAATTTTGATAATATCAATTAAGTCATCTCTTAGATAAAATGTGTGGTTCAGATTGTATAGTACAAGAACATTACCCTTGGTTGGTTTTGATTATGAACTGTGTCTACTTATTATGAAACTGTGTGAGGTAATTTATCAAACACCTTTTGCCCTGCTTTTAAAGGAGAAAGTCAAAGACACTAGAGGTAATAACCTATATTTGATAAACCCTAGTTAGTACTTACTAACTGAGAGGAAAGCCATACATACATGATGAATAATAACAAAGGGTGAGCTACATGGTTGTAAGGTCTCTTTCCGAATTGCCATACAACAGAGTCAAATAATAAAAAATACAAACATGAATCATCAAGTGATCAGCTAAATATGCTCAAGAACTTCGTATGTGCAACTTATTCCACAACATGGAATTGTACACAAAGAACTCAATAATTAATGACGAAATGTCTGTAGTTTGCAAAAATTAGCCTTTTGATATAATAAGACTTCAAGCAACTGACCAACTAGTGGCAAATATATAAGATGTTGATTCTATAGTCAAGTTTACAACAATCGGCTGGTTGAACTCTTCAAATTTGAAGGTAGAGGTCAATGGGCTTGAAAGATCCATTACTAATACATTACCCATTGAATTGAGTGGGTCAATGGGCTTGAAAGGTCCATTAGCAATAATTTACCCATTATTAATTGTTAATAGCTCATTCTATAACTATTAATAACAATGGGTAATTCATGAATATTTTTTCTTTTAAGCACCCACTTAAAAGCCCAACTCCGGTACTTTAATCCATCAAATATTCATATCCTTATCTTTATTAGGTGGTGTTTTGTTCATTAAAGTGACATTCAAGGAAATTGGTATTCTTGTGGTTTGACCATTCCATGATTTGGTTCACACATAACAGATCTGTTGGGTTTTAGTCAACAGCAGTAAATTAATTCAAATTGGCATAAGCCTGCTTCTGACCCCTTGTGATTGATGTAGAACGGTTGACAGTGAGGTTCGAAGAGCAGTTGGAGCGCCGAAACTCACGAAAAGGCAAAAACTAAATTTTACTGTTCATTCGGAGGGGTTTTGGAGTCTGAATATGGTTGATTTATATATTAAATCAAAGGGAATCACGAGACGATTGCAACTTACAGCTAATATTGTGACTAATAGGCTTTTTCGGCCATCTAAGGTCGTTTAGGGCCTCAAAACTGCGTTTAAAGTTTTGAACTATTTTATTTAATTTTGTCTTTATTTTATTTGGGTTTGTTTTGGCCCATGGGCCTTATTTATGTGGTCTTTTTGACCTAGGGTTGCTAGAAACGTATTTAAGGATTTTTCTAAGTTGTTTTGGAACTTTTTTGGATAATTTTCCAATAAACTTGAGTTTTCTCATCTTTCCTTGTGGATTCCAGAATTTTATCTTTGCTAGGATTATGCTAGTAATCCTTTGTTATTTCTGCTACGTCAGTGATAAAGGGGTAATACTATTATTTCTAGAACGAAAGATGTTATGTGCAGAGTAATGTACAATCTTGATGACATTATATATACCTTTACTCTGTGCGTATACTTGTTTTACTCATAATAGTTTCAGCTCTAAAAAATGTCAAAAGTTAAGAGACACTATTACAGTATTACTTTGACTTATTAGATTCAGGTTGTTAAAGGTTTTTTGGTTTGGAAATTTGGATATTGTTGGTAACATAGAGTTGGGTGTAAATAGGTGCAAATCATATGGATTGTTGTGGCATTTCTGGTGCATAGTTGTTGGTAACATAGAGTTGGGTGTAAATAGGTGCATATCATATGGATTGTTGTGGCATTTCTGGTGCATAGGTTGGGTTGGTTGTAGGGATATTAAACAAAAAGAGTGCTCTTACCTTTTTACAGTGTTTTTTTTATCTTGCACATGCAATAAGCCTCCTCTCTCAACAAGATGCATTATTTGATTATGAAATACTTGCAATCCATACATATAATATACAGTATTTATTACAAGTAGATTGTACAATAATACATCACAATTCCCTTGCATTATTTTCTCAAGATAAGTACTGTTAGAAATTTTGAATAGAAAAATAGAAAGGTGTGTTACTTCAATCTTTATGATGAGATATTACCTGTCATTTGAAACCAAAAGGTATGACTATTTAATTTGAAATGGGTTTACCTTTCGTTGTGTAACTCTTCATTGTGAAATGGTGCAACCATTTATCTTTCATTTGAAACCAAAAGGTGTAACTTTTCATTGTGAAATTGTGCAACCATTTTTGCCAAAGGGTATGACTTCTCATCCCATAAATAACACCTTAGTTTAGAGATTAAAATATGAAATTTTTGGAGATTGTTAGAATCATTAGAGTGTCAAATACTTGAGAGAGAATACATCAAATTTGCTTGAATTCAAGACTTGAGTGCTCTTCCTTGAATTAGATAGTTGTATCCGAGAGACGGATATCCAATTGAAACTACAAGCACACTAGTAGGGGTGAAATATTTGTTTTAAGATATTGTCAAGACAAGCCTCTATTCATATTTCTTTTACTTTTTGCTGTAGGATTTAAGTCTAGTTCTAAGTTTGTACATTTCTTATCATTATTGTACTTGCATTGTTATTATACATTGAGTAATATATATATTTTTTCTATTTATTTATCTTGAGATTGTTTTCTAATTGTTCCATATCCAACAAGTACAACTACCTAGCTAAGGGACTTAGCATAGCAATTGAATTCTTATACATCACCTCAATGGAATTCCCCGATTCAATTTCATTTCTGCTTGACTTTGTTCGAGCCAGTTCTATTGCCAAACACACTCCTTTAGTCCCATCACCACCTCAGTCATATTGGCCTTTCAGTGGGATTTGTAGATACACATTTCATTGCTATTTCCACAGCTTTCCAGGTAGAGTTAATGCTGAAACTTCTCTTCAGCATTGGTTCGAACCAACCCAATCACTGATGTGAATTCTCTAACGTGTTCTTGATATAGCAGGTCGACTTGTGATAATCTCCAATAGGACAATCCCAAATCTATAAACATCACTTTTCTCATTTAACTTGTTTGAATAGCCGTACCTTCAAAGCCAAACATGCAACTCAAATCATATCTTCTGAAAAAGAATTTTTGCTAAAACCTCCCTTTATAGCCAAACTTGCAACTCAAACTAAAAACAATAATACTAGAGACTCAGAAAGTTTTCCCAATTTATAGTCACTAATACTATATGATGTTGCAGGTCACATGATCATAGTACCTTACTTAAGTTAAAAATTATTAAGTTCCACAACTTAAATATGAGCAAATGAAACGCTGAAACGTTAATTGGGATTTGTTTTGGTATGTGTAGTATTATTGCAGTAAATCTATTCTTATTTTATATAGATTTACAAGAGTTCCTAATTAGGCTAGCAAAGCAAGAAAGGAAAGAATAAGCTAGTCAACTATTACATAGCTAATTACTACTAATTAAAGCTAATTATACGCTAACAATATACATGCCAACACTCCCCCTCAAGTTGGTGCATAGATATCGCACATGCCCAACTTGTCTAACGAAGAATAAAATTGCCTGCTAGACACAACATGAGTCATCACATCAGCCAGTTGGTCTTCACTTTTCACATAAAGCAATTGGATGACACCACTCACTACGTTATCACTAATAAAGTGCCTATCCATCTCCATATGCTTGGTTCGATCATGTTGAACCGGGTTATGTGCAATTTCTATTGCCGCCTTATTATCACAATACAGAATCATCGGCTTCTTAGATGCAAATCCCAGCTCTTTCATTAGTATTTTCAACTAAATTAACTCACAAATTGCATGACCAAGTGCCTATATTTTGCCTCAGCACTGGATCTTGATACAACCTCTTGCTTTTTACTTCTTTAAGTCACAAAATTCCTTCCAACAAATGACACATAACCTGATGTAGATTTTCTATCAACCTTTGAGCCTGCAAAATTAGAGTCGGTGTAACCTTCCACATCTAGACGCATATGCTTTGAAAATAGTATACCCTTTCCAGGAGCAGACTTTAGATATTTGAGAATCTGATCTACTGCATCCATATGTGTTTCACTTGGATTATGCATGAATTGGCTCACTATACCTACAACATAAGACAAGTCTGGTCGTGTATGACCAAGATATATCAATCTCCCAACTAATCTTTGGTACCTCTTTTTGTTAGTTGGAATCTGATCAGGATAAATTGCTAACTAATGATTTACCTTGATTGGAGTATCAATAAGCTCACAAGCTAACATTCTAGTCTCACTCAATAGGTCCAACAAATATTTGGGCTGATACAGGAAGATGCCCTTCTTGGAACGAGCAACTTCAATTCCCAAAAAATACTTGAGAGACCCTAGATCCTTCATCTTAAGTTTTGTAGCTAGATAACTTTGAGTCTTTTTATTTCTTCTTCATCATTTCTTGTAACTACCATGTCATCCACATAAACAATTAGCATAGTTATCTTTCCACCATTACGTTTGATAAATAGAGTATGATCAGCTTGACACTGTCTAAAGCCATATTCCTTCATAGAGTGACTGAATCAACCAAACCATGCTCTAGGTGACTATTTGAGGCCATATAAGGCCTTCTTCAGCTTACACACCCTTCCAACTTCAGTAATAAATCCCAGAGGAGAATCCATGTAAACCTCTTCTTCTAGGTCTCCATGTAGGAATGCATTTTTCACGTCAAATTGTTGTAACGGCCAATCCAAGTTTGCAGCTAAGGATAGGAGAACTCTTATTGTATTCATCTTAGCCATTGGAGCAAATGTCTCTTGATAGTCAAAGCCATAAGTTTGAGTATATTCACAAGTAACCCGAATTCTATCCTCCAATTTAAGTGTTTCGCTATCAGACCAATCCAAGCTTGTCTATATCCACATGAGAAAATTATTTATTTATAATATTTCACTTACACTGTCTAGTTAAATTGTAGAATACTCTTTCATATTTGTACTAACCTTCACATCATCCCATGCATCTTTTAGGCCAGACCCTTTTATGAAATTCCTCCAATCAGTCTCACTAACTGGAAACCAACTGTGATCATGCGATAAAGTTCCAAGAAACCTTGAAAATTTAGCACACTTGTCTGGATGTGCAACTACTTGTCCATTAGGATTAAATATCAACTTCTCTAGCCTAATATTACCCAATTAAGTCGATTCTTCCCCCTTAGTTTAGTCAGCTACCTTTCATTTCTAGTTACCTAGGGCACATTGTTGCCAACTACTTCAGCCTTGATCGCGTCATTTGTAGGACTCCTAGAATTGTTCCTGTCAGTTGTGGCGTTCTTCTCCGCATGGAACAATACCATTAGTGGAGCTTCTGTCTCCAAATCCATTCCTAAGTCTGTGACATTTATATCGTTGAATCCCTCTGCGGTCGCCCTCACGAAATCATTCAGTTTGCTTCTTTTTTTTTTCTTAAACATCTGCACTACCATTTTCAGTTCAATTAACAACATTCTCGTTGCATAAGCCATCATCAAGAGTTGCATTCAACGCAAAACATATTAAAACTGCAGCTATTGGTAGCACATTCATTTACATATAATTTATATGTCTGACCTTAGTATTCACTAATACATACCATTGCCCTTTTTTTATTCTCTTCCCTCATTTCTTTCCGTTGACATACCCATTTGTATTCAAGCTAATGAATACTTTGACTCCTTTTATCCCCAAATATGTATACCTAAAGATGTATTCAAATTTAAATGGCATTAGGTTTTCATCCATCCTTATATACCCTCTAACTAACAAAATCGGATGAATCTGCACTAAAAGTAATAAAGCACAAAAAACTAAAAAGGTCCATGTGAAATGCTACGATCCTCCGATGGTGGAGTAGTAAAGAAGTCCCTCAAAAACACATCTTCAGTTCCGCCTCTATGAACTAGCCCGGTAAATCCACCCTCCTGAGCACCTCCACTATACTGAGCGCCTACAATATACTAAGACGCCATACTACTAGCCATCTCAGGGCGATAAGGTGGCATCGCATATGGCGGCGAAGATGGATAAAACAGCATCGAATACAACTGATGTGGAGGAAATGGCATATGCTTGGGATACGACGAATATGAAGAATAAGCAGGATACGATGGAACCTATGATTGTGAACCGCTAGGTGCGCCAAACTCCGGTTGAGATTGCGACTGCCTCCTCCGTAACTCTTCATTATCTGCCCTCATTGCCTTCAACTAGGACTACAATTGTAGGTTTTGTGCCTCTAAATGAGCATAACTGGATGATGATACACGCGATGAAGATCCAAAAGCGGCCCGAGCATATGGCACCTCAGACGGTGTAACCCCAACCAAAATGCCTACCATTTTGCAATTACTATCAAGTAGGCATAACTAACTAGTCGAAACCAAACTATATAATAAATTAATAATACAAGTAATTAACAATTAAAAACATACTTCATTATTCATTAAAATGATTTTAATCATGCATAATTAGTGTACAAATTTGTGAATAGTAATAATTATGTACACAAACATACCTCTAAAATTTGTTTCCAACACAAAAAAAAAAAAAAAAAAAACCACCACCTAGCCAACGAAAACCAGAAAAACAAAACAAAACATTATTCATATCAACCTAAAATAAAATTAAAATAAAAAAACAGAAAACATATCAAAAAAAGAGTTATTTTACCCTAGAAAAATAAGTTAATACCCTCAACCCGAGCTCCCTCTTGATCCCTCCCAACCCCCCAACAAAAATCTGCTAAAAAGTTTTGCAACTGTTAAGAAAAAGTCAAAAACATAACATAAATAAAAAATATGTAAATATGAAGAATTTTTACCTTGATTTAGCAAGATGTTGAAGGAGAATAAAGAAAGTAGAAGAAAATGAAGAAGGGTTTGGCTGATGAAGAAGAAAATGAAGGATGGTAAGATATAAGGAGAGGAAGAAGGATGAAGGAGAGGAACAATGGTGAAGAGAGGAAGAAGAGGAAGAAGGTGAAGATAGAAAATGTTCGCGGCACACTACAGAAATAGAGAAGAAGGAGAGGAGAAAAGGAGAGCGGTACAAGGTAAAATGATAAGGGTTTGGGTGTAGCTAAATCTGCCGCTATTGTATTTTTTTTTAAAAAAAATAGGCAGTCCACTAAGTTAAATGTAAAGCGGGAAAAATCCCACCCAATCTTAGCATCGGATTCAATCAGCCACTAAAGGTGTAGTGGCGGTTTGAAATGCCACTAATGCTTATTAGTGGCATTTTCTTTTGCCGCCGCTGTTGATTTAGCTACTGAGGCGGATTAACCCCTAAACCCCCATTTTGTTGTAGTGATGTAATATTTCAATATATGAAAATATCAAAATGGAGTGGCATGTGAAAATTGTAGTGTATCACGTGGCAAACTAAATTGTAATAGTACCAAATGGCAATGTGAATTAATGCACTTTTAATACTATTATTCAATTTGGAGAGAATTTCAAATACCCCTGAGGTTTTTGAACTAATTCCATCTAGACCCCTCAGGTTTGGTTTATTCCATGCATACCCCTGAAAGTTACTATTGACTGCCAAAAAATCAATTTTACCCCCTGAATTGATGTTCACAATTTTTCAGATTTTTTTTTCAACTTTGATGTTACACTATCAAATCTCAACCAAATTGAGCAAACTTAGACTCATTTAGAAGCTATGCATTTCCTCTTTACAAACATATAATGATCACTCAAATCGGAGCTTTAGAACTCTAGATAACTAGCCACAAAGTAAGCCACTCGAAACTGAAATTTTTTCTGGAACTCGAGTTTCGGGTAGCCTACTTTGAGGCTAGATATCTGGAGGTCTAGAACTCCGATTTGAGTGATCATTATATGGTTGTAAAGAGAAGACGTAAAGCTTTAAAATGAGTCTAAGTTCCTCAATTTGGTTAAGATTTGATAGAGTAAACATCGAGTCAAAGTTGAGAAAAAAAATTGAAAAACTACAAAAATTCAGGGGTAAAATTGACTTTTTGGCAGTCAAAAATAACTTTCAGGGATTTGCATGAAATAAATCAAAATTGAGGGGTCTGGATGGCATAAGTTCAAATCTCAGGGGAGTATTTGAAATTCTCTTTTCAATTTGGCATGATAATAAATAAACAACAAATTATATTGGAGTAAAAATATAATTGCGTTTATTTGACTAGCTAGCATGTAAAATCAATGTAATGTTGCTTCAACATCATATTTAGAATGTATGCATGCTGAAATAGTGATATTTTAATCAAAAAGGAATAATAAGTCTCACAACTGCTATTCCAATTTGATTTGCACGGTTATAATATCAAAATTGCATTATAATCTTATAATTTATTGTATTTTGTGGCAACATTTGTTTATAATATAATGTATATGATATCACTTTAAACATGGGCGTACAGTAAAATAGTAAAGCAAAGCATGTTACTGATATTTTGAGAACTCTATACAACCTAGCATATTGTGTTGAACTAACATTTGTATTTAATATGTAAGTGAGATATTTTATGAAGCATGATGAGTGTTACTTATCTTGGCGTGTTGGACTTTTAATACTCTCAATCTCTGATATCAAAAAGAGGGCCTGTCCCCTTCACCTCTCTGCTGCACTCAAACCAACAAATGAGATATTTTCCAATTGTTGATGAGGAGTCAGCGTCGGTGAGCTCATTCGACGCGGTCGGTGAACTCCTAGCAGCTGGTCGAAAGAGCACAAACTCGGCCTTCCGTTGCTCGTGTCGGCGGCTAGAGGAGGTGAGCCCCCAGCGGTGTGCGCATGGACGCGATTAATTGGTGTGTGACATAGAGGTTTGTGTTAGAGTTCTAGTATCTCTAATAATTGCAAGGGAATGGTACTCTAATGGCAGAGAATAGTGTTGGTGCTCGGATCGGGATCCACATCACCCACGAGTGGATAGTTGACACTTGTCCCCTATCTTTAATGTTGACCGGAAACCCAAACAGAATTGACTATCTGCCACGTCATTGTGCCGAGCTGAACTCTGAGACCGGGGTAGACTCAGAGTCGAACCCGCGGGAGCCGCACAATCCCAAAGGTTAGTCTCATGGATCAGCTCGGGTAAAGATACAGATCGGTTCGGCTTCATCCACTTATGTCGACGCCAATCCTAAACGCACATTCCCCAAGGGATATGCACTCAAGTGCTGGTTGCACAAAGTCTCCTTTCTATCTGACGCAAAGCAGGCATGACTTGATAGCTACCTCGCCCCTTCACCCACTTGCCATGCTTGCATTTAATGCCCAAGTGTCCTGGTAGGTGAGATAGGCACTGCTGACGATTTGACGTGGCCTCACCGTGATCGCCCATCTCCATGTAGGTATCCTGGGTTTTTGCCTATAAATACGACCCTCTCTTCTTCCTTAAAGGGACACGAAAAAGAGAGGAGAAAAAAAAATATATAGCAAGAAACACAGAAAGCAAATATCAACTTGATTGATCTCAAGCCTAGCTCTTGGGGTTAATCACTTGATTCTTTACTGTTTTCTAACTTACACACCGAAGGGTTCTTAGCTAACACCTCACTAGTGTAAGTTCCCATCATTGCTCTTTTTCTCATACAGGAATTATTAAGCTTTGAGGTCGAAGGCGCGAGACCAAGTCTATCCTTCTCCATCTACGTTGATCCAGGGACTTCCGGTTTTTGGTATCAATAGATTGGTGCTGTCTATGGGAAGAGCGTTTGTTTATTAGCCACCGTGCAAACCACCTCCTCCTACCATCATCAACACCTTTCTTTTCATCCTCCCTTCACAATTATGAGTGAAGAAAGCCACCATACCCCTTCTCAGTAGAGAGCTTTAGAAAGAGCTCCCCCTATGGAACCAAGAACCCCTAATGAGGGGAAGAAAGCAAGAACCTCTGGAGCACTCAAAGCAGCAAATAAGTTGCTAAGAGAGACTCAGTGTCACTTGATGGCTGAAAATGAGCTATTAAGGAAAAACGCTGAGTTGATGCAGAAGCAGGCAGAACAGGAGGATGAGTTGCGTCGACACAGATCACAACTGGAACTGGCTGGTCGCTCTGGGTTACGCCCAGAGACTAGTCAACCAGGACCAGAGCACGACTCCGAGCATTGACAGAGGCAGATCACTCCTGCTGACATTGCTGCCCATCCGGCCCTCCAGAAGGAAGGAGGTATATTCCCAGGCTTCCATAGCATGCCCTTGGAAGAACAAATGGACTTCCTGGATGCTCGTCTCATCCTTTCACAAAAGAGGGCCGTTTATGCCAGAAGAGAGCCTCGGGCCAGAAGCACGCCCGAACCGAGTGGGTATCAAGGGTCGATAGCCGAAACAGAGCGGGACACATCCCAATTCGCCGGCCATGATAACGCTCAACAAAACTCTCCCAGGAGAAGTCGAAGAGATTATACCGAAGAATCTTCCTCTGGACGCCCGACGCCGAGTTGAAGATCAGTCCATGAGAGGCTGCAGGCACCTCCCCGCCTCGCCGAGCGTCTTCCTGCTTTGCAAAGATTGCGAGCCCGCATGCCAGCTTCTTAAAGGCTAGGTACTCGAACGGAGGATACGGCCGAAACAATGCCTGCGCCAACTCCGCAGGACATGATTGCCCTTGTCCGGGATTTGGTCAACGACCAAATCCGGCCAATCCATGATAGGATTGGGCAGGTCGAGCGAGGAAGAGGACAAACAAGCAGCACTGATCCTAACAAGGAACTGCCTCTTCCCTATACGCGGCGCATCATGGATGCGGAGGTATCCAGGGATACAAAGCCTCCCAAAATTGAGTAGTATGACGGGTCAAAAGACCCTGAAGACCACCTGGAAAATTTCAGGTATGCGATGGAGGCTCGAGGTGCCTCCGAGGCGACGAAATGCCAGATTTTCCCTTCCACACTCAGAGGGTCGGCTCGGGCATGGTTCCGATCTCTCCGACCGAACTCCATCGACACTTTCACCGAGCTGCGAAGGATGTTTTTGGCCAGATACAGGGTCATGTCGGATCGCATTTACTACCTCGACGATCTATCCCTCATTAAACAACGAGAAGGGGAATCCTTAAAAGAATTCCTTATAAGATTTAACGTTGAATACACCAAGTGCGAAGATTGCGACAATAGAACCGCGCGTAACTGCCTGATGTGGGGGTTGTGCGCCAGCGATCTCCGTTCTCACTTGTTGAGGAATCCCCCAACCTCATATGACGAGCTCTCAGCCGAAGCCACCAAATGGGCAAGGGCTAAAGAATAGGAAAGTCGAGTAGACGCCCTCGGGACCGACTCAAACAGCAAGAGGAAAGGGAGTCGAACCTAAGAAAGTAGGCCATTTCTGAAGAAGGACAAGGCTTCAAGCTCCAGCAGCGGGAGAGCACCTCGAGAAGTGATGTTCACGAAAGGCACCCCCCTGAATACCAACCTCGAGCATATTCACGAAAAAATCGGAGTCGAGCTTCTTGTCCCAAGGAAGATGAAGGGGGTCCCTCCGAAATTTCGCAAAGAGGGGATCTACTGTAAGTATCACGAGGCCCATGGTCACACAACGCGAGACTGTTATGCCCTCAGGGACGCAGTAGAGACTCTTGCCCGAGCTAGTAAGATTTCCCAATTCCTGGCAAAAACAAGAAGAGTTCATCAACCCAACACTGCAGAGTTGGTAATAAGTGACGAAGTGAGGAACGCCAACGTCTCTTCCATCAGCGGCGGACCTTCTCCGGTTGGTCACTCCAACCGTGCTCAAAAGAAGTATGTCCACCGGGTCAGCCACGCCCATGGTTCTTTTTCTGTTGTCACGGAAGAGGTGGAGGGGGTGAAAAGACAACGTTGGGACTGGAACCCTGTAACCTTCAGGCCCGATGACAAGCAAGGGTTAGTCCACCCCCACTACGATCCTTTGGTAATCATGGCGGAAGTTGGGGGAATGACAGTGGCCCGAACGTTCGTCGACGGGGGAAGTGCAGTGAACGTGCTTTACTACTCAGCCTTCCAAAAAATAGGCCTCAAGGACGAACAGCTTGAGACAGACATACCCGCGCTGATCGGCTTTGGTGGAGAGGTGGTTCAACCCAGGGATCACATCAACCTCACGCTCTCCCTAGGGCAAAACCTCCTAAAAAAGTCATGTCTGGTATGTTTTGTTGTGGTGGATAGACCGTCCGCCTACAATATCATTTTGGGGTGACCTGCGTTGGTCGACCTAAGCTGCATAGTTCATTACGCTGACCTCCTACTCAAATGCCCAGTGGGAGACAGTTGCATAACGATAAGGGGCGACCAATGTTCAGCTCGAACGTGTTATGCAGCATCCATCAAACAGAAGGAAAATGTCGGCGAGGCTGAGGAAATGAACATCATCTCGGAACCGACCAGATTATGCACAAATAACGTGATCACCATGATAAGCGAGCCGAATTCTGCCAAACTTTCCACAACAGAAAGTTGGGAGGAGGTACGGATTTCTGATGACCGACCAGATCAGCTCATTAAGATCGGGACTAAATTGGGATCGACTTAGAGAGCAAATTTGCTCGCCTTCCTGAAGTCAAATGTTGAAGTTTTCGCATGGTCATACGATGACATGCCGGGAATATCTTCAGAAGTCATTACGCACAAACTAAATGTCGATCTCGCATTCAGGCCAATCAAGAAAAAAAGAAGGGCGTATGACGCTACCCGATATGTGGCCATGGTTGAAGAGGTATCGAAGCTGCAGAAAAATGGCTTCATCAGAGAGGTCCATTATCCGGACTAGTTAGCCAACGTGGCAAGTGGAGGATGTGCGTGGACTTCACCGACCTAAACAAAGTCTGCCTGAAGGACAGCTTCCCTCTCCCCAGAATTGATCAACTGGTAGATGCGACTGCTGGTCACGAACTCCTCAGCTTCATGGATGCATACTCAGGATACAACCAGATCTTAATGCATAAGAGTGACTAGGAGCATACTTCATTCATTACCGATCGGGGGACCTACTGTTATAAGGTGATGCCTTTCGGACTAAAGAATGTGGGGGCCACATATCAGCGTTTGGTGTTAGTTGGAATCTGATCAGGATAAATTGCTAACTGATGATTTACCTTGATTGGAGTATCAATAGGCTCACTAAAGAATGTGGGGGCCACATATCAGCGTTTGGTGAACCATATGTTTAGAGCATCCATTGGACGAACTGTTGAGGTGTACGTCAACGACATGCTAGTTAAGAGCATCAGGGCAGATGACCACGTCAGAGATCTATCCGAAATGTTTGGCGTCTTGAAAGAATACCAGATGAAGTTGAACCCTGCAAAGTGTGTCTTCGGGGTTGAATCTGGGAAATTTTTGGGATATGTGGTCAACCAGAGGGGGATCGAGGCGAACCCAGAAAAAATCCAGGCCCTCGTCAGCATGAGATCTCCCAAGACCAAGAAAGAAATCCAGAGTCTAACCGGTCGAATAGCTGCGCTTAGCAGGTTCATATCCAAATCTACAAACAGATGCTTGCCCTTTTTCAAGGCGCTAAAGGGCGCAGGCAAGACAATCATGTGGACCCCCGAGTGCGAACGGGCCTTCCAGGATTTGAAAGATCATATGGGACAGCCACCCATCTTATCAAAACCAGAGGTCGGGGAAAAACTGTTCATTTACTTATCTGTCTCGGATGCAGCTCTAAGCTCAGTCCTGATTCGAGAGGATGGCGGACAACAGCATCCTGTGTTTTACACAAGCAAAGCGTTGCTAGACGCTGAGACAAGGTACCCAAGGCCCGAGAAATTCGCACTAGCATTGATCTCTTCAGCTAGGAAGCTCCGGCCATACTTACAGGCCCACTCCATCGTTGTACGAACGGATCAGCCCTTGAGACAGGTGCTTTCCAAACCTGAGACCTTAAGAAGACTCATAAAATGGGCCATTGAATTGGGGGAATTCAACATATCATATGAGCCCAGAACGTTGATCTGGCCCCAAGCAATCTTGGACTTTATTTGTGAATCCACAATGTTTGAACTGAGAGATCCAAACCAGTCCGAGCCAGGCCTGAAAAATCCGTGTCCGTCTAGTGATAGACGAAACCCCTTGTCTTGGGCCCTTTATGTGGACAACTTGGCCAACGCTGCTGGATGTGGAGCCGGACTGGTGCTCATTTCCCCCGAAGGAGTCGAGTTGGAATATGCCTTGCGGTTCAACTTCTCAACCTCAAACAACGAAGCTGAGTACGAAGCGCTTATCGCTGGGCTCCGACTTGCAAGAGAAGTGGGGGCCAACCATTTAAACGTCTTCGGTGACTCACAGTTGGTCGTAAATCAAATCCTGGGTGAATACGAGGCAAGAGATCCGAGTATGACGGCCTACCTGACCAAAGTCAAGGATCTACTCCATGGGTTCGAGAACTACTCCATCAGTAGGATCCCGAGGTCCGAAAACATGAAAGCTGATGCCCTGGCTAGGCTTGCCTCAACCACGGACATCAAGGGCTCATAGAGGGTCCCTGTGGAAATTTTAAATGAGCCAGCCATAACTGAGTGCGAGCACATCAATCTCCTTACCCATGCAGACCCAAGCTGGATGACCCCTATCACTGCCTACCTAATGACGGGAACACTTCCAACAGACAGGACAGAGAGTCAAAGAATTAGGCGGCGATCGGCTCGGTTCACTATCATCGAGGGGAAACTTTACAGGCGAAGCTTCACTCTACCATTTTTGCTGTGCGTAACGCCAGAGAGGGGGAGAATAATCCTTGGAGAAATCCACATGGGATCATGTGGCAATCATGCTGGAGGAAGAACCTTGGCATATAAGACGATCAGGCAGGGCTATTTCTAGCCATCACTGCACCAAGATGCGTTGTCACTGGCCCGCGCCTGCATCAAATGTCAACAGTTCGCCCTATCATCCAACATGCCCCCCAAGCAGCTCATCCCTATTTCAAGTCCATGGCCCTTCGCTCAATGGGGGATTGACCTGATCAGTCCGCTCCTTATGGCCCCCGGTCAGGTCTAGATGGCGATAGTTGCCGTGGACTATTTTACCAAATGGGCAGAAGCGGAGCCTCTACGAAGTACCCGAGCGGAAAAGATTACCAGTTTTGTATGGAGGAACATCATATGCAGATTTGGGGTACCTCATAAGATCATCACAGATAATGGGAAACAGTTCAATTGTAAGGAATTAATTCAAGGGCTTCTGTGCTACCTACAATATCAACCTTCGCTTCGCTTCGGTATATCATCCCCAGGCAAATAGGCAGGTTGAAGCCATTAATAAGATAATCAAGAAGACCCTCAAATCCAAGCTCAGCGCGGCCAAAGGCAACTGGCCTATGCTCTTACTAGAGGTACTTTGGTCATACCGAACTACCCATCGGACCTCCACCAAAGAAACGCCTTTTGCGCTCACCTTCGGTGATGAAGCAGTTGCCCCTGTAGAAATGCGAACACCTCCACTACGTTCTGATTTTTACAATCAGCACCTCAATGACGAACGACTTCTTTTCAACTTGGATCCGATTGAAGAGAGGCGTGCCAAGGCTAGCCTCTACAAAGCAAATTACCAGAAACAAGTCAACAAGTATTACAGTAGAAGAGTCAGGTCGAGGCGATTCTGAGCCGGGGACTTGGTCATGTGGAAGAACCCGTTGGAAGTAAAAAGAAGCACCTTCGATCTGGATTGGGACGGACCCTTTCGAGTAACCAAGGTAGTCCGACCCGGAACCTATGGCCTTGCCAGCCTCGATGGAAAGCCTGAAAAATTCCACTAGCATGCCGAACACTTAAAGGCTTACTACCAATAACCCCTTCCTCAATTCATACTAGTTTTTTCGACAAACATTGGGGGCTCGAATCGGTTACATAAAAACCGCCTTAGTCCCAACCACATTGTAAATTGGATCAGTTGTATGCAAGTTTTTAATACATCCCTTGTTTATACCAGAAATGTTTGTCCCAAAAACTCTAAAGGCCCTTGTCTGAGCCAATGCGGTTTCTAATAACCCTCGCTCGGCAACCTACAAACCAAACGGAATCTATAAACGTTTTTCGTCGAAAACCAATTACCACCCAGAATAGCCCAAGATGTTATTATACGTTCCATTGTCCAAAAGGCCAAAATTATCATTATCATTATTTTATGGTAATTAGATAAGTCAGAACAGAAAATAAACACTTGGATATTGATTGGAAAAGGAAAATGTTGGATTAAATGGCAGAAGAGTACAAAGCAAAAAAAAAATTAATTACAATACCTTTCCCCAATCCACAGGTCGGACCAGGGGAACAACAAAAACAAAAAAACAAAACAACAGAGGAAGAAACAAAGTAGTTGGTGGATCACTTCAGAGCGGTATCCGTCTTCGGCTCGGAAGAAGGAGGATCGGCGGCGTTCAAACCCGCGCCCCGGTCGGCATCGGTCCCCGCAGCCACAGTATCCAGAACAGTACCCCCAGCCTGGGTAATGAAGCTAAGGTCCCATTTCAGACGCGTCTCTTGGAGTTTCTCGATGATGTCAAAATACCCATCGACCCAAGCCTCCTCAGCAGCCTGCTCAATGTCATCCTAAGCCTTCCTCTGAACCTCCACAACTTGGCTCTGAAGCTCCAAGTTGCGCTTGCCTAGGTAGGCAAGACAACGCTCGGCTCCCTTAAAGGCAAGATGACCCTCCTCCACTCGAGCCTCCAACGCTTTTGTCCAAGCATGAAGGTCGTTTGCTTCAGCTCCTTCGGAGGCCACCTTCACTTCGGCAACCTTGAGCTCTTCTTGTAGCTTCTCGCCTGCCTCCCTCTGCTCCCGAACCTTGGTAGGCCGGAACAGTGCTACCCGAAGTGATGGTTGCCATGGCAAGGTCATGCTGCATGGCAGCAAGCTGAAAACAAAAAGTATACATGTTAAATGAAGATAAGAAGAAAGAGAATTGGGTCGAAGGCCCAATTTGCCGAAAACTCACATAGACAGCTTGCTTGCTGCATTCTCTGGCCTTGTACTCGAGGGTCGGGTTGGCGATCCCATCCCAAAGCCTATTCTTGTAAAAGCCTAGGGTAAGGAGGGTACTCACACACTCCCCAAAACCCTTGGCTTCGGTAAAGAAGGCCACTTTGGGATGATCGCTCCCTTCCAGCTTGGGCCCACTCCGAGTCCTCTTCTCTCTCGGCTCCTCTGCCGGGCCAGAGTCCTTCCTCTTCTTTCTGTGTTCGCCCAACCAAGTCTCCTTCTTCTTCTTGGCCCGGGTGGAACCAAATCCCTGCTGGGAAAGTAAAGGACCAGGGGTAGGAGCAGTAGTCGTTTTCTCCTTCTCCTTCTCCTTCTCCTTCTCGTTAACAGTGTGGGCTGACCCCTGGCCCCCCGCTGTCTGAGTCACCCTGGAGCGCGAATCACTCCTCGAGGCCTTCTCAGACCCAGCTTTAGAAAGGGCTCTTAGCTTGGCCCTAGCGTCCGGGTCTCCTCTGTCCAAACTCATTGATCAAGCAAGCCGAGGATCTCGCTTCGGCACAAACCAACTGATTCCGCTCAACCTGATCAAGGCTCCACCGAGAAGACTCGCGGATGACCTCTTAAGTGAGCTCTGGTCCTATGCTTTTACGGGTTCAGCTCGGCGCTCGACGATCAGGCTACACTTGCCCCACAGGACTACAAAAAACAAAGAAATTAAGAATGTGAATATGAAAGTAATGTTGAAAAATATGGGTTCGGATCGGATCCCTAAATCTACCTGGTTCCCTAAAGCATCTCAGAACATGATGTTCTGGAGGGTTGTCTAGGTCGGTAAACTCCCAATTGTCTGAAGGAAAAAAATATTTCTTCTTCTAGTGCTTCTGACTTGAGGGGTTTTCTTCTATCAACTTCTTGCCGGTCGCCTGAAGATTGTAGAACCCCGTTCGGAATTCTTTGTCCTTAACCCATAATAGTACATAAGGTGGTCCTGATGTGGCTCGCGACCGTTCACTTTATGCCACAAGATGTGCATGGAAAGAATGTCCCGGTAAACGTTCGGATTCAGTTGATAAGGCGCAAGTCCGATCGCAGCAAACCACCTCTGCAAAAATGGGTGGAGGGGAAGCTTCACCCCATTCTCCATCATTTCTGGGTATAGGGTAACCCAGTCCGACGGAGGTCGACTTGGCTTTTCACCCCCAGCAGGGAGTTCCATAAGAATAGACCCGATGATACGAAACTGAGTGCGCATCTCCCCAATCTCCCATTCTTGCATTTCATTGGGGATCGTGTCAGCTTTCTAGGATCGCTCCTCGTAGTATTCAGGATCCACTGCCGATGCTGGGTTAGAAGTTGAAGCTTCTCCTCCTCGGTCCCTCTGCCTAGCCTCCTCCGAGGTAGCTTCCTCGGCCCACTCCTCATCTTCTCCCCCCTCAGAGCTATCCTCATTAGTTCAGGTGTGATCCTGAGGACTCTTCCTTTCACTAATCTCTTCCTCTGAGTCCAGCACTACTACTGAAGTTCCTTAGGGAGGGGCAGAGGTTACTTCTTCTCGCAGAAGGCCGGACCGTTTCGTTGTAGGGTCAAGCCGAGCTCTCTCTGTCATGGTGTCCCATTCTTCGGATTGTGTGCATGATGTTCCAGATCCACCCTCGCCTTCGAAAGCCTCATTGGAACCAGTTTCAAACTCAGAATCTGAAGACATCCTTAGCCTTTCCTTTTTCTTTTTCTTCAAAATCACCAACACCCTTCAAACGTGCGAACTTCAGGGAAGAATACAAAGAACCTCTCAGAACCCAAATTGTGTAGAAAACAAAAAAGCAAAAGAGGAATATGTATGAAAATGGTGTAAACTTACCGTTTTTGGAAAGCAGAGATCTTGCGAACACGATCGATGCAGCAGAAAGACCAAAGATGGTTTCAAAACGATTTCGCAGGAAAACGTCGAGGGCTCAAAGTAACTGTGGGTTTCAGAAAAAGGAAGGGGCTATTTATAGCCGAGCCCGATGCATCCCAGCCGTTCGAATTCGAAAGATCGCACCTTCAGATTGTGCCACGTGTCGAGCACTTATGGGTTGACAGCCGAAGCGACGGTTCACTTCAACTCGTTTACAGCAACCATAAATGAATCTGACACTCTGACCCATTGGGACCTGCGAATGCCACGTGGCAGAGGAGATGGGACACCAAAGATCGCAACCCAGCCCTACCAAGCTCGGATCCAAGAGGTCAACTATCCAAACAAACCCCAAAAGTGTTCGTCTAAAAAGCTGGGGGACTTCTGTTGGTGCTCGGATCGGGATCCACGTCACCCATGAGTGGATAGTTGACACATGTCCCCTATCTTTAATGTTGACCGAAAACCCAAACAGAATTGACTACCTGCCACGTCATTGTGCCGAGCCAAACTTTGAGACTGGGGTAGACTCAGAGTCGAACCCGCGAGAGCCGCACAATCCCCAAGGTTAGTCTCATGGATTAGCTCGCATAAAGATACATATCGGTTCGGCTTCATCCACTTATATCGACGCCAATCCTAAATGCACATTCCCCAAGGGATATGCACTCAAGTGCTGGTTGCATAAAGTCTCCTTTTTATCTGACGCAAAGCAGGCATGACTTGACAGCTACCTCGCCCCTTCACCCACTTGCCATGCTTGCATTTAATGCCCAAGTGTCCTAGTAGGTGAGATAGGCACTGCTGACGATTTGACGTGGCTTCACTGTGATTGCCCATCTCTATGCAGGTATCCTGGGTTTTTGCCTATAAATACGACCCTCTCTTCTCCCTTAAAGGGACACGAAAAAGAGAGGAGAAAAAAAAATATATAGCAAGAAACAGAGAAAGCAAATATCAACTTGATTGATCTCAAGCCTAGCTCTTGGGGTTAATCACTTGATTCTTTACTGNTTTTTACTGTTTTCTAACTTACACACCGGAGGGTTCTTAGCTAACACCTCACTGGTGTAAGTTCCCATCGTTACTCTTTTTCTCGTACAGGAATTATTAAGCTTTGAGGTCAAAGGTGCAAGACCGAGTCTATCCTTCTCCATCTACGTTGATCCAGGGACTTCCGGTTTTTGGCATCAACAATTCAATTCTTCGCGTCNGTTTATTAGCCACCGTGCAAACCACCTCCTCCTACCATCATCAACACCTTTCTTTTCATCCTCCCTTCACAATTATGAGTGAAGAAAGCCACCATACCCCTTCTCAGTCGAGAGCTTCAGAAGGAGCTCCCCCTATGGAACCAAGAACCCTTAATGAGGGGAAGAAAGCAAGAACCTCTGGAGCTCTCAAAGCAGCAAATAAGTTGCTAAGAGAGACTCAGTGTCATTTGATGGCTGAAAATGAGCTATTAAGGAAAAACGCTTTCAGAAGGAGCTCCCCCTATGGAACCAAGAACCCCTAATGAGGGGAAGAAAGCAAGAACCTCTGGAGCAGTCAAAGCAGCAAATAAGTTGCTAAGAGAGACTCAACGTCACTTGATGGCTGAAAATGAGCTATTAAGGAAAAACGCTGAGTTGATGCAAAAGCAGGCAGAATAGGAGGATGAGTTGTGTCGGTACAGATCGCAACTGGAACTGGCTGGTCGCTCTGGGTTGCGCCTAGAGACCAGTCAACCAAGACCAGAGCGCGACTTCGAGCATCGACAGAGGCAGATCACTCCTGCTGACATTGCTACCCATCCGGCCCTCCAGGAGGAAGGAGGTATATTCCCAGGCTTCCATAGCATGCCCTTGGAAGAACAAATAGTCAGAGAAGAAAATAGAAAGATGAGGACGATGGAATTCTATGGAGCACACGTTGTGCAATCCAAGAATGTGTATATATTCTCATATCAAGAAAACTGTTATGCTAGAGGATAAAGCCAGCTCATGTAGCCGTTACACATACAATGAGCCTATGAGCTAATACACCCTCAAATCCAATACCCTATGAGACAATGTCACCTATTCACTCTCAGTCACTCACGTAACTAATAGCCTCACCGATTAATAAAGAAACTAATCAGGCAAATGCCTTAATTACATTCAATAGTTTGCATCAGCAGCGACAGCGTGTGACTTGGATGAAGCTACGGCGATTACGATGAGCCGATGGCTAAGCTTCCTTCATGGAGTCGGTGGCTTGAGATGATGAGTAGAACGTCTTTAGCCTCCATGGCAAGGGCGGAGAAAAATGGGGGCAATGCATATGGCGGTGACTCTCCGGCTCAGGGTGGCGTCATTCTTGTGTGGGTTTCACAAATCGAGAGTCCCCAGTTGAGATCATGACCGTTTGATCACAATGGTGGTGGAGGACGGCGCAAGCATCTCCGATGGCAGCAATGGGTATTTCTTTGAAGTTTCATTTTTTCATTTTTTTTAGGTTGTTGATATCCTTTTATTAGATGTAATTAAGGCATTTGTCTGATAATTAGCTTCAGGATTAGCCCTGGTTAGTTAGTTTCATTTTGTATTAATTATGTCCAAGTGGCATTGCCTTACAGGGTAGTGCAAAACAGAATGTATGAGCTCACATGCTCTTAGAGGTGCAACGGCTATATAGCTAGATTTGTCCTCTAGTGTAACTGATTATGGAATACATTTTGCTCTCTGGATTTGCATGACTTATATATGCACCAGAATATTGCATCATTTTCCTCTCTCATTTTTCCCTTCATTCTCTCTGAACCTTCCTTGCCATTTTTGGTCATATACCTGTAAAACAATAGTATTTGACATGGTATCAGTGGCCTAGGTTCGATCAAGTGCTGGGCGTTGTGTACTGTGAGTGACTGTAAGTGAAAACAGAGAGCAATCCAACTAGAAAAGCTCTCTAGATCCAGACATGCCTAGGTCTGATAGTGGTGAGCTAAGGGCTCCCATATTCGATGGCATTAAGTTCGAATTTTGGAAGGTTCGCATGATAACGATCCTCAAGTCTCATGGCATCTGGAAATTAGTGGAAAAGGGGATTACAATCCCAAAGTCAAAGAGGAAGAAACGAAAGAAAGAGGGTGAACTTACCAGCATTGATGAAGATGATGAACTGGAAACTTATCTGGAGGAACAAAACATGAAAGATGCAATGGCACTTGGCATCATACAGGGAGTTGTATCCAAAGAGATCTTCTCTCGAATTGTCAACCAAGACACTTCTAAAGGTACTTGGGACCTGCTACAAGAGGAATACTATGGTGATGAACAATCCAGGTCAGTTAAATTACAAAGTCTAAGAAAAGAATTTGAGTACATGAGGATGAAGGAAAGTGAATCATTGTCTGACTATTCTACTCGATTTTATGATTTAACTAACCAAATGGAAAAGTATGGTGAGTCTATATCTCAACAGAGAATGGTACAGAAAGTGTTAATTAATTTAACAAAGATCTATGATCCCATGTGTGTAGTTC
>QANT01008230.1:0-44955 GCA_003254885.1 Purshia tridentata | reverse complement strand
TGAAAAGAAAGTGGATAAAAATGATACAAAAAAAAAATCGTGGACCAACTTGAGAAAAACGGAAAGTAAATGGACCAACGGTGCATTTAACATATGTATTGGGTGTGAGGGCAGCAGACTACTATTATTCTATAATCACACGAGTTAACGGTGCAGATTCAAACAACTCAAAACGCACAGTAGAGAGAGTCATAACAGGCGCTTACATGCCTAGAGAAAAAAAAGGAACGCACACGCTTACCTGTCAAAAAACCCTAACCCCCCGCCGTTTCGAAATTATATAAATAGAGAGCCTCGATTTGTATCCTACCATCATTTACCCACCGCTCTCACAAAACCCTACACCATAAACCTTAGGGTTTTTCAGAGCAGAGCCTCCACTTCTTACTTTTCTCTCTTCTCTTCACTCTTCTTTCTTAAATCGCATCCCAGTATTTCAAATGGGAAAGTCAAGCAAGAAATCAGCCTCCAAAGTATGTCTCGTTCCAACCCGTTTTCTCTTGTCAATTCGTTGCTTTTGTTTCGATGATTTTTATTTTATTTTTTCTAATTTGGGTTTTACTTTTTTACACAGGTTGAAGCAGCTCCTGCTGTAGTTCCAGCCCCTAAGTCTGGAAAGAAAGGTATAAACTTTTGTGAGGTTTTAGAATATTTTCATTTAGTTTTATGAATGGGTTTGCTCATGATATTGTGAGAGGATGATACATCTATGCGTTACTGCTATAATTTGCGGCTTTAGTTTTTCTGGCTAAGCTCTTTTTGGTGTGGTTATCTTTAAAGGGAAGAGAGAAGCTGAGAATGCAATACAGAAGGCAGTGAGTGCAAAGAAGCAGAAGAGTGAACAGTTAGAGCAGGCTCTTCAGAAGAAGAAGGTTGAAGCAAAGACGCAAAAGAAGAAAGTGGAAACTAGCAGTTCTGACGACTCTGATGAATCTTTATCAGACTCTGAGGAGGAAAAGGTTTGTTATGTCATGTATTAGTTTGTGTTGATAATTTATTGGACTGTCTGTTAATTGGATCTCTGCTGTCTTTTTTTGTTGACATGTTTGCTTAAAAATATCTTGAGACTGCAGGACTAGGCTTCTGAGATTGTTTGTCCTGAAGTTTTATTATTCAAAAAAATTAAAATTAAAATTTAATGTTCTTTTTTAAAATTGTTTATGACTTTTGCTCTTCATCCAAATTTCAATTGTTTGTTTGCTTAAAAATATCTTGAGACTGCAGGACTAGGCTTCAGAGATTGTTTGTCCCGAAGTTTTATTATTCAAAAAAATTAAAATTAAATTTTAATGTTCTTTTTTAAAATTGGTTATGACTTTTGCTCTTCATCCAAATTTCAATTGTATTTATACTGCAATATGAAAATGATAGGATTTTGACCGATTCTGAAAGGGCCTTGGTTATGGCTTTGGCTTTATGGGGAACTTGATTTGATCGTTGTATCAAAATCATCATATTCAATTTTTGTGTTGTTGACTTATATGGCTTCAAATGATTTTATCACCAGTAAATTCTCACACTGAATGTTAACGGCTGGATGAATATGATTTCTCTTTTCTTTGTTTTTATTTCATAAACAATAATAATTGATTATCTTGATGTGTCCCAGAAACCTGCCCCCAAAGCTGCAGTACCTCCAAAAAAGCAGGCTTTTCCTGCTAAAAATGGTGCACCTGCTAAGAAAGGCCAGCTATCCAGCAGTTCAGAATCTTCAGATGATGACTCTGATGAGGATGAAGTGAGTATACAGTTAACTGTAATTTCATTAACGTTCATGAATCCAACTTATTTCTAGACGCTTATTCTGTCTTGTATTTTTGCAGAAACCTGCTGCTCCTGCGAAAAAGCCAGTTGCTGCAAAAAATGGGACAGTTGCTAAGAAAGCCTCATCCAGCAGTTCAGATTCTTCAGAGGATGAATCTGATGAGGATGAAGTGAGTAGCAATTTTCTTTATAAGACTTTTGATGTATATAAATCTTAATAATTTATTATGTTTAATTTATTGTTTGATAGTAGAGTGACTTCTTCTAAGTGTGTATTAACTGTTTGCTTTTAGGTTCCTCAATCCAAGGTAACTGCATCATCCAAAAGGTTGACTGAAGTTGCAGCTAAGATTGGCTCATCTGCTGCTTCAAAAAAGAAAGATGACTCCACCGAGAGCTCAGATGAGGATTCAAGTGATGATTCAGAGGATGATGTGAGTTTGGGTTTTACTTACTTTGTTGACTTTTCTTCATGTGCAAATTTTGTATAATCTATTCTTGCAAAGAAGTTCTTCTATGGGGCATGCCCTATGTTGCTTCTTCTCACTATGAGATTCAACTCAAAAACATGGGCCCCACATCATTTTGAGTGGAGGTCCTATAGGACATGCTCCATACAAGAATTAGTCTAGTTTTATCCTGGACCATGAAACTTAGGTGTTTTGAGAAGATAAAAGATTCTATGCTCAGTGTTGTGCTCTTGTGTGTTTAGGAACCTCCAAAGGTTACTGCTTCTAAGAAAGTTCAAACAGTGTCTGCTAAGAAGAAGGCAGAGTCAAGTAGTGACTCTGATGAAGAGAGTGACTCTGATGAAGATGAGGTGTGATCCAATGCTTAAAAACTTGTATTAATGGGAAATACAATGTAGATTTAATCATTTGATTTGGGTTTTATGTTCTTTGAATTTTAGTAATTAGTTTGAATTGTATCCTGTCTGAGCATGTCAAAGGAAATAATTTCAATAAGGTATCTGCTGAAACCTCTAAAGGAAACAAGGATTCTACTGATAGTTACTCTAATAATGATTCAGAGGATTCCAGTGATAGTTCCTCTGAATCAGAGGAAGAAAAGGTTTGTTTCTGTCACTTTCCTGTTGGAATGTGTTGCGGCTAGTAAACTAGTTAACTCTCAGAAAGGTTTGATATTGTAGTTTTTATGTAGTAGCAACTTTTTGGGCATTATATGTGGGGGCAGAAAGACTTGAAAATGTTTCTCTTTCTAGAGGATGAGGCAAATAGTGAAATCTTTTAGTTGTATAGCCTTAATTGTAATTCCCATGACAGTATTAGCATATTTATCTTTTTGCAGGGTACAACAAAAAGGGCTATCCCTAATGCTAAGAGAGCTCAACCAGCTAAAAAGATTGATGAGAGTTCAGAAGAAAGTGAATCTGATAGAGATGATGATGAGCCTCAAAATAAGAAACCAAAGGTTTTGGTATGCCACTTATCTGGCCTAATATTGTTTATATTTTGATCACCTTTATCAGAGAGTTCATTGTCATCATCTTCATCAGAATCACTTTCTTCTGAACGTCCATCACGTTCATCAGTCACTTTCTTGTTTATATTTTGTTCACCTTTATATCTTTCACGTTCCTGTGTACCTTGTATCTTGTAATTGATTATCTTCTTTCCTATATCATGGTTGAACTCAAGGTTCCTGCAAATGTCGGAAATCCAAGTGCAAAAGCTGTTCCAAAGGAAAGCACTTCTGAAAGTTCAGATGAGGAGGAGAGTGATGATGATAGTTCAGATGAGGAGCCATCGAAGACGGTGAAAGCAAAGGTGAGAAGTCTTGGTTTTTTTTCTTTTTTGGAAGATTACAAATTACAGCGCCTTAAGCATTAGATTCTATTTTTGGGATGATTTGTGGTCATGCTGATTTTTCAATCTTGCAGCCTTCTCAAGTTTCACAGAAAGACAGTAGTGAATCAGAGGAAGAGTCTTCATCAGATGAGGATGAGGATGAGGATGAACCTTCAAGGACTCCTAAGAAAAAGGTGTGTTACTGTATTCAGCGTTGGATGTATTTTTAGTTTGATTGAGGTTATGCTTTCTGGGCTTCTAACTCTACTTGTCCTATGAAAGTTATGTTGAATGTTCTAATTGGCCCTGTCTATCTCTGATTTTGTACGACTTTTGACTTAAGTTGAGGTGATGCTGCTTGGGGCATTGAATTCTATTTGCATCATCATCCTAAAGTTGAATGTTCCGATCTTTGATCTGCTCATTAGAATTGTTGAATTATTGTTTACATAAGTGGGAGGACCATCTTCAAGTGTAACAAATCAAATTACAAAGAGCTACCAATATGTGCTTATATCGTGTCTTAACATAAACTTTTTCTCATGCTGTTGAACAAGTAATATTTTGTTTATATGCCTGAGCTATGTAACTCATGTCATCCCAAATTTTGTGTGAACAGGACACAGATGTAGAAATGGTAGATGCTGATTCAAAATCTGTAAAGAAAGCTGTAATGGACCTCTCTTTTTTCTCGTCCATTGTATTATCAGGTTTCCTTCATTTATGTTGTGCTCTGATCTTCTTATTATATTTGTGCAGCCTCAAACCCCTGCTACTCCTGAAGCAACTACTTCTAAGACTTTGTTTGTTGGCAACCTGGCATTCAGTGTTGAGCGATCTGATGTGTATGTTCTGTTTCATTTAATACTTTAGGTGACTTTTACAATGCTTCACTTCTGAAGCAACTAAGACTTTGTTAGTTGGCAACCTGGAATTCAGTGTTGAGCGATCTAATGTTTATGGTAGTTTAATTTAATCTTTTATTCTACTTTAGTTGACTTTTATCTAATAGTACTAATTATGTAGGGAAAATTTCTTCAAGGATTGTGGTGAAGTTGTTGATGTCCGTTTCTCCACAAATGAGGATGGACAGTTTAGGGGCTTTGGGCATGTGGAATTTGGCACAGCAGAAGCAGCAAAGAAGGTAGGACCTTGTTCTTGATTTCTCTTTTAGGTTTAGAATGGAGGAGAGGTTATGCCTTGGAAGTGGGGCTTTTAGGTTCTTAAGTTGGAATAATAATAGTGCTTACCTCTGTTCCCAAAAATTATAGTGCTTCTTTTTAAACCATATTATCAGGTTCTTAGCTCTGTTAATAAGCCAATAATCATTTTTACTACAGGCTCTTGAATTGAATGGTATGGAGTTGCTGAATCGTGAAGTGAGACTTGATCTGGCTCGTGAAAGGGGTGCTTATACACCGTATGTTTCTTTTTATTTTTAATTGCTATGTTCAATGTTCTTTTTTGATGATCTCATTAATGACATTTCTACTTGTTTTTCCATTGACAATAATTTAGCAAAGAGGGCATCAACTCATATCAGAAGGGAGGACAAGGCCAGTCCCAAACAATATTTGTACGGGGTTTTGATAGATCCCTTGGGGAGGATGAGGTAATGTTGCACAATATACAGCAACTTTGTTGTCTATTGCTTAATGTATCTTATCTGTATTCTTGTTCACTAATATAAACTAAATTCAAATTTACAGGTTAGGAGTGCCCTGCAAGAACATTTTGGTTCTTGCGGAGAGATCACTAGGATTTCCATCCCAAAAGATTTTGAGACTGGTGGCCCTAAGGGGTTTGTGCTATTTCTTTTGTTGGTCATGTGTTTCTACAGTGAATTTTGTTGATGGTTGTTTTATTTGTTATCAGATGGTTCACCTGGTGGCTGATTTCTAATTTTTATGGTAATGCTTTTTTTTTTTTTAAAGGTTAATTGAATTATCTTAATTAAATTGCAGGTTGGCTTATTTGGACTTCAAGGACACTGACAGTTTCAACAAAGCCCTTGAACTTAATGGAGTTGAACTTGGAGACAGTTACTTGACAGTAGAAGAGGCCAAACCCCGAGGTGATTTCCGTGATGGTGGTGGCAGAAGTGGTGGAAGGAGCGGCGGTAGAAGTGGTGGTGGCCGTTTTGGCGGTAGGGATAGTGGTGGCCGTTTTGGTGGTAGAGGTGGAGGTAGAGGTGGAGGTGGCCGAGGTTTTTCTGGAGGGCGTGGTGGTAGAGGACGTGGAGGCCCGAATAAACCAAGCCTAGCTGCTCCTGGTACAGGTTGGCAGCTTTTATCCTCATTGATTAAGTTTTTACATTGTGAACATTCTTAATCTAGTTGTATGAGATGTGTATGGCTGTCATACTTTTGAAGGATTACAGCATCATCCTTGAAAGTGGCAATTTGGTTTATAATAGACCTGAGACTTTCGTATGATTCCATTTTCTGATGAATCTCATCTTGTTTTGCTGCAGGGAAGAAGACAACCTTCAATGACGATGAGTAGATGAAGAGAGATTTTGGAGACTTTTTTAGCTGTTATTTTTTATTTTTATTTTGAAAAGACATTTTTTGGTTTTGACTTTGACTTTGACATACTGTGAAAGTGCGAGTCGGAATTCCTGGATTTGACGTATTTAATTAATTTTGAGCATTAATATAATATTTATTATTACTTTAAATTTAAATATTGATTAGGGTTTGCCCATAATTTTGTCTTCATCAGCATCCACACGGTGGTGTATCTCATCTGAGATAAAGAGTTTCATACATCTGTTGAAGATTGAGGCTATATCAAAATTACGAATTATATGCATTCAAATGTTGTCTAAAATTTGATGGGAAGAAGTGGATGCTCGACAGATGAGAAACATGATTTGTAATGTATGGGGCAAAAAAGTAAAATGCCTTGCTGGGTCAGTTACAGAAAGACATGTTGACATTTAGCACATTGATTGCTCTGTGTTGGCTCCTGTTTGTGAAGCATGTGGTTGAATGGTCAATGGTAGCTCAGAATGGAAATGCTTGCTTGGGGCCCACCTTGAATGTAAACGAAACTGCATTCTGAGCCAGACTGCAAGACCTTTTGCCATTGAGGAAGCTCGTAAGTGTTCTTTTCTGGTGTTGCAGAGAGACCCCATAAAGGCCCTTTGAGGTTTTCGATCACCAGCTTTACATCTTTAATTGGTTTCTGTGATGTGTTCTTCAATATCACCTTGTGGCGATAATAAGTTGTTTCTCCAACAGACCATGTGTTACTAATTGAGTGGATGAATCTGATAGGGGTGTCTGCGAAAGGTCAAGCGAACATATAATCATACTAGAATTAGATGGCATAGAATATTTAATTAGTAGTTTGTCATCATGAAGAAATTAAAATTTTCAGCAGTCACCTGATATTTTGTTGGGTGCTGGTGTTTCATGGTGTTTATTAGCAGCTGTAAAATAGAAAGTATAATTTTTTAATTACCGAAAACATAAGAAACAGATGCTATTCAATGTGATCAAACTCTGAGAAGAACTTCACAAGACTTACTTGTTGTTTGGTGGGAGTTTGGTGATCCTCTATTACGAGCTGTAAAGTAAAAAATAAGGCAACATCAATTACCTTAGCTAGATTACCATATCAATATATAGGAGTTTATATCTATACATCCATCATGATGATGGGTCATGAAAATCCTAGTTACCTGGAATACCATTTAAACTCTGCAACTTAGAGAAGAGACCTACAAGGGGACCGCAGCCAGAAAGTGTGGGCTCTGTCTGTTCATAAGTGGACCGGTCATCGGAGAAGTTATCATTCTGATCAGGACCTCCCACAAGGGCCCCATAGATGACATTAGGATTTGCCTCAGGGCGTTGATACCATGTCTCAAATCCTTGCACACATCCAACCACAGAATGCAGAACAGATACAGAAGGAATGGAAGCTCCTCTGTGGTGTACATGAATTGGATACTTTGCTCCATACCCAACTATGTAGCTCATGGACTTGGGGTTTTTACCAAGTATGTAGTCAGCCTGTGCAATTAACCAAATTATTAAGCCATCAAGTCAAATTTTAGTATGATTATGACATAGTATTTAATTGTTTTGAATAATATTAGGCCAAACATGGAAGGCGTATAAATATAGCCCCAGACATGCGTACCTGTGACTTAGCAAAATTGAGGAGCTCTTGTGGTTGAATTTGTCCTTCCGGACAAGTGAGCTTGGCATTTGCAGCAGAGAGGAATTCAGAGTAAACAGCCGTAAGAAATGAAGCAGAAGTTACATACTGCAAGTTGTTCCATTCACGAACGTATAATAATCCCCCTGGTTTAGAACAAGAAAGTAGTACCAAAGAGTAGGAATGTAAAACATATTGAAAGTATATAATTCAAATGGGTCATAGCCTCATAGGCATAGTGTATGTAGTTTTGACTCTAACCAGGAGTTTTTTGCACATTGTAGCCATCATTTTTCTGCAGACAAGCACAGGCAAAGTAATCTGCTTTGGCCTTATATTGCTTTAGAGTGGAAGTATATGCACCACCCTTTCCCTCCAACAGTACCTGCAATAGTAATAGTGGCTCTAAATCTTATTAAAACATATGTGAATTAATTTCTTTGAACTGCAACTCCTAAAAATGCATGCATAAACTACATTAATTAAATAATACTTTGTAATTAATTACCTTTGAGAGAAGGATTTGTACACCAGCATATTTGTTATCCCAAGAGAATTCCTTCACTGCCCAACCAGTTCCACCCATATACACAGCGTTGTCCACCACGTACTTGAGGTAGTACTCTTCATTGGTTGCTTTGTAGAGCCACGTAGCAGCCCATAGTAGCTCATCCTTTTACCAAAAGAGAAATATATATTTAAAAATTAAGAAGGTACAATTCGAAAAAAAAAAAAAANTTCGAAAAAAAAAAAAAAATAGAGATGGGGAAAAATATGTATGCCTACCGAATACCCTGATGAAGTATAGAATTGCTTAGCACACTGGATGGAATCATCATATAGTCCTCTGAATCTATCCGCAAATGTGAAAAGCTGCAATAATAATTTGCAAATGTTAAAAATGATGGCAATTAAAAGCAATATGAATGATGGCAGAAAAAGCAGAGAAAACAAACCTGTTTTGCATGAACTAAGAGGAGAGCAGAGTAGGAAGAGTTGTAAGGCTTGAAAGCAATAGCAGCTGCTGCCAAGGCAGCTGCAGTTTCACCAGCAATGTCTGAACCTGGATGATCTTCATCAATCTCGTATCCATTTCTTGGAGTTGTCATGTCTTCTGCACGCTCCCAACAATAGTGATCAGAGTCCCCATCTCCCACCTGCAGTATCAATTAATTATGTTAATAATTAACAAATGCATGCATTAGTAATAGTAAAATTAATTAACCCCATGCATTTTTTTTTCTTAATTTTGGCCAAAGTAAGCCTGCAGCTGCAGGTAGGTGATATAGGTGACCAAAGTATATCTATCTCTAGCTATCTTCCATATGTAGCATACCTGTCCCCAGAGAACATTAGGTTGTGGGTGTGCTTTCATGAAGTAGTCAGTGCCCCATCTGATGGCCCATAAGGTGTGACCCATTTGGTCTAAATCTGTGATTTCCTTCCTGAACTCAATAGCTCCCCATGAAAGCATTGTTACAGTAAATGCCATTGGCAGCCCAAATTTCACATGGTCCCCTGCATCATAATACCCTCCAACCAAGTCCACCTGCAAAATTCATGTCCCAATTACACCACCATCCTTAATTACAGCACAACTAATCCTGCTCAATGTATGTAAATGAATTAATTAATTGTCTTTATTACCCCTTGAGCAAGGCCGTCCTTGAGTCCTGAGTCACCACGCCACTTGACTCGCTGGGTTGATGGCAATTTACCTGACCTTTGTGCCTCAAAAAACATCAAGCTCTTGTCCAGAGCCTCACCATAGTTGAAGTACTCTGTGGCGGTGGCTGCTTTCGGGTGAAGAACACCAAGTTGTACTACTAGCAATGCTATGAAGAGTACTATGGAGTTGAAGTTCTTCATCCTCAACGGTCAATATTACTTGGCTACTGCTGTCTATCTATGCATGCATATATGATGTTTCAAGTCATTGCGAGCGCAGAAGCTTATATAGAAAATAAGGAGAGAACAAATGAAGTGGTCACTAAATTCTGTAATCATTGTTGTAGGTAGGAGTAGCAGCCCTCACGTTGTGATTGACAAAATATATATTAATATTCATCCATCACACACGTACACAATTAAGAGCAGTAGAGCTTCCCACGTTGAATTGCGAATGTTTGACGACGTGCAAGGGCGACTATATGGTGTTGTACCTCTACGGTACTTAAGGTGAAGTGGCCTACCATGTCTGTTCATCGGGACCTTCCGTCATGCATTAATTAATGAGGGGTTTTTCTTTTTCTTCTTTTCAATATATAATATGACTTTTCTGGCCAGAAAACATATATAACATGACTTTTGTCAAATAATACTAACAAATTTTGTACAGATAATAAAGAGTACATACAAAAGTCAAGTGATCGATCATAATATAACAAAATGGAGGTTAACACTAAAATAAAATATTTTTACAAAAGAAAACATTAAAATATTTTAAAAAATAAAAAATCTATTTACAAAAAAAAAACTAAAATAAATTTTTTTTCTTTGGCAAAAAGAAAATTTACAAAAAAAAGTACTAAAATAAATGTACATCTTGATGAGTAAAAAAATGTAAACAAGTAAACAAAATTGCCGTTTATTTATACAGTGGTGGTGAAGGACATTTACTAAAAATTGCCGTTTACTTGTCCGTGGGGCCATGTGTGACACGTGTTTTTGTATATTTAGTTTTTCTTTTTGCAAAATTTATTTTATTAACAATGACCATAAAAAAAATAATTACAATTTGCCACCCAAATTTATCTTTGGGTGAAAATTTAGCATATAATAATCAAACATCCATTTTGTCGTTAAATTATAATATTTTTCTCCTAACTTTCTGTTTTGTCCTTGTAATATTTGTTTTTAAAATGAAATAATATGATTGTTGATTGACAATATGATTGATCATATTTATTAATACTCATTACACACACTGCGCAACTCGGCTCTATCGTATCTTTACTAATCTCAATGAATCTCTAATCAGAACGTTAAACATGAGAAGTGTTCACATAATTACACGCACTGCGCAACTCGGCTCTATCGTAGACCCTTGTTGACCGTACAAGGAACAAAAGCTGAATCTGCAGAACAGAGCCACCGGGCCCAAAACGACAACCCAAACTTCCCAGAAAATAAAGCAATAATAAGAATTACAGGAAAATGCACGCACACGCACTCACCCTCTGCGTCGGTGTCTCCTGATTTATCCAAAATCGCCATTCATAGTCTCCTAGCCAGAATTGAGCCAAATTGCCTCAAAATTCCATGGCGATGGTTTAACAAGAAACAACTCGCCGGAAAAGAGCAAAAGAAAGAATGGAGGCGGCGGCACCGGAGTCGATCTTTCTAGAAGACTTCGGTCAAAAGGTTGACCTGACGCGGCGAATCCGGGAGGTTTTGTTGAACTACCCGGAGGGAACCACGGTGCTCAAAGAGCTCATTCAGAACGCCGACGATGCCGGCGCCACCACGGTGCGACTCTGCCTCGACCGCAGGCTCCATGGCTCCGACTCCCTTCTCTCGGAGACCTTGGCGCCGTGGCAGGGCCCCTCGCTCTTGGCCTATAACGACGCCGTTTTCACTGAGGAGGATTTTGTTAGTATTTCGAGGATCGGTGGCAGTAGCAAGCACGGCCAGGCCTCAAAGACCGGCCGATTCGGGTAAGTTCTTATTTCCTTCACTTGCCATTGTAATCATGGCGAGCATACAGAAAATGGGGTGCATAGTAATTGTTTGGCGGGAAAAAGATAACAGGGTTCTGATTTTGTTTGTTTTTGTCTAATTTTTAGGGTTGGATTCAACTCAGTGTACCATTTAACTGATTTGCCATCGTTTGTGAGTGGGAAATATGTGGTATTATTTGATCCCCAAGGCATGTTTCTACCAAATGTGTCTGCATCGAATCCTGGGAAGCGAATTGATTATGTCTCTTCTAAAGCTATATCAGTATATAGAGACCAGTTCTTTCCCTACTGTGCTTTTGGTTGCGACATGAAAACACCTTTTGCCGGCACTCTATTCCGTTTCCCGTTGAGGAATGCAGAGCGGGCAGCAACCAGTAAGCTTTCCAGGCAAGAATATTCCGAAGACGACGTTTCTTCCTTGTTTGTTGAGCTATATGAAGAAGGAATTTTCACATTACTCTTCCTCAAGAATGTCTTGCGTATTGAAATGTATGTGTGGGACGCCCAGGACTCAGAGCCCAGGAAGCTTTATTCCTGCTCTGTTAGTTCCGTGAGTGATGATATTGTTTGGCATCGGCAGGCAGTGTTGAGATTGCCCAAGTCAGTAAATTCTCCAGAAAGTCAGGTCGACTGCTATTCATTGGACTTCTTAAGTGAGAAAACAGTTGGGACTCAATCTGTGCAGAAAACTGATAGTTTTTATCTAGTACAAACATTGGCATCCACATCCAGTAGGATTGGCTCTTTTGCAGCTACTGCTTCTAAAGAATATGATATTCACTTGCTTCCATGGGCATCAGTTGCAGCTTGCACATCCGATAATACATCACATGTAATTTGTGATATCTATTGCATTTATGGTTTTGCTATTTAGTTGCACTAAAATTGCAGTATCTGCCATTTTTTTTCTTTTTCCATGTAGCACCTCTCTGTTTCTGTCTCTATCTCTATCTCCCTTTAACACACACATGCACCCACCTGCTGGCCTGTCCAACGCATGGAGAATATATCAGTTTTGTACAGTATTGGTTAAAATTTCCTGACTCCGAAACTTATTATGATTCTTATTATTTCAAATTATATATCGTAGGCTTGATCACCAGTTTATGTGCCTTATGTGCATGCAGCCGGGTGTTTGCATGATTGCAAATGTAGTTTGAGTTCGGAACATAATTTAGATGATCGATTTTGTGGTGAATTTGAATCACTTGATTTTTTAAATAATTATAGACTGTATGATTGGTATGACAAGCTGTATATAATGATTCTCAATGGAACTGGAGTAGAAAAAGTTAGTTTGCATATTGCACTTTTTTTTCAATTTTTAATTATTATTTTAATGTACTTTTGTGTTCCTTTGTTGTTACTGATCTGCCCGCTGATTTCTGGTTTAGCAGGCTGTCTTCCTTTTCGTTTTTATATTGCTTTCCTCTTATAAGATCTAAAAGAACTTGTATTGGTGCAATGTGATTTTAAACAGAATGATGCTCTTAAGCTTGGTCGGGCATTCTGCTTCCTTCCTCTGCCTGTAAGAACTGGCCTGACTGTGCAAGTTAATGGATACTTTGAGGTCTCATCGAATCGTCGCGGCATCTGGTATGGGGCAGACATGGACAGAAGTGGAAAAATCCGTTCTGTATGGAACAGGCTTCTTTTAGAAGATGTTGTAGCCCCTGCTTTTACACAACTTCTTCTTGGTGTACGGGGATTGCTAGCTTCCCGGAACTTGTACTATTCTTTATGGCCCAGTGGTGCTTTTGAAGAGCCGTGGAACATTCTTGTTGAACATATATACAGAAACATTTCTAATGCTCCCTTGTTGCATTCTGATATTGAAGGAGGAAAGTGGGTGTCACCAGTTGAAGCTTTTCTGCAAGATGAGGAAGTTACGAAGAGCAAGGAACTAGGTGAAGCCCTCATTGAGCTTGGAATGCCTATTGTGTGTTTACCCAACATTTTATTTAACATGCTCTTGAAATATGCTTCTAGTTTCCAGCAGAAGGTGGTCACTCCTGAAACAGTACGTTGCTTTCTCAGAGAGTGCAGATCTCTTAGTACATTGGGTAAATATTACAAGCTTGTATTGTTGGAATATTGTCTCGAAGATTTGCTTGATGCTGATGTTGGAACACAAGCATATAACCTGCCTTTGCTTCCATTGGCAAATGGTGAATTTGGATTATTGTCAGAAGCCTCAAAGGGAATTTCTTATTTTATTTGCAATGGCTTAGAATTCATGCTTCTTCAACAAATAAATGAGAGAATAATTGATAATAATGTTCCTACCAACATACTAAGTAGACTCTCTGCTATTGCGAAGTCCTCAAAGGCAAATCTTGTTATTTTCAATGTTCAGTACTTTCTTCAATTTTATCCAAGATTTGTACCGACTGATTGGAAATATAAAAGCAAAGTATTCTGGGATCCAGATTCTTGTCATAATCACCCTACTTCAGCATGGTTCAAGCTATTTTGGCAATATCTTCGGATTCAGTGTGAGAAGCTGTCATTATTTAGTGATTGGCCCATTTTGCCATCTATTTCTGGCCATCTGTATAGAACCTCTAGACAATCAAAATTGATCAATGCAGAAAAGCTGTCTAACAAGATGCGAGACATACTTATTAAAATTGGTTGCAAGATTCTGAACCCCAATTATGGAGTTGAACACTCAGATTTATCTCATTATGTAAGTGATGGTAATGCTGCAGGCCTCCTGGAATCCATATATGATGTTGTCTCTTTAAATTGTGGTACCATTCTAACATGCTTTCATAATTTGGAAGTGGAAGAGAGGGATGAACTTCGTGCATTTCTTCTTGACCGAAAGTGGTATTTTGGAGACTGTTTGAATGAGTCTCACATAAGACAATGCAAGAGGCTGCCTATTTATAAAGTCTATGGTGGAGGATCTACTCAAAGTTTCCAATTCTCTGATCTTGAAAATCCGCGAAAGTACTTACCACCATTAGATATTCCTGAGTGCTTTATGGGAGCTGAGTTCATTATTTGCTCCTCAGATATTGAGGTAGACATTCTGTTAAGATATTATGGAATTGAGAGAATGGGGGAAGCACGTTTTTATAAGCAGCAGGTGTTAAATCGAGTCAAGGAGCTGCAACCTGAAGTTCGTGACAGCATTGTTCTTTCTATTTTGCAAAATCTACCACAGTTGTGTGTTGAGGACATATCGTTCAGGGAATATTTGAGAAATTTGGAATTTCTCCCGACCCTCAGTGGTGCTCTTAGGTGTCCTACTGCATTATACGATCCTCGTAATGAAGAATTATATGCACTATTAGATGACTCTGATAGTTTCCCCTATGGTCCTTTTCAGGAGCCTGGCATTTTGGACATGTTACAAGGTTTGGGCCTTCAAACATCTGTAACCCCTGAGACAGTCATACAAAGTGCTCGACAGGTAGAACGATTAATGCATGAGGATCAGAAAAAGGCGCAATTGAAAGGCAAGGTTCTTCTGTCCTACTTAGAAGTTAATGCAATGAAATGGATTACCAATCCGTTAAATGATGATCAGGGAACAGTGAACAGAATGTTCTCACGAGCTGCAACTGCATTCAGACCTCGCAACTTGAAATCTGACCTTGAGAGGTTCTGGAATGATCTTCGGATGATCTGTTGGTGCCCAGCATTAGTTTCTGCTCCATTTCAAAGTTTACCATGGCCTGTCGTGTCATCCATGGTTGCTCCCCCAAAGCTTCTAAGATTGCAAGCAGACATGTGGCTTGTTTCAGCTAGCATGCGAATACTTGATGGAGAGTGCTCATCCACAGCACTTTCGTCTAGCCTTGGGTGGTCATCCCAACCGGGTGGGAGTGTCATTGCAGCCCAACTACTTGAACTTGGAAAAAATAATGAGATTGTTAATGAACAGGTTCTTCGGCAGGAATTAGCCTTGGCAATGCCAAGGATATATTCAATACTGACTGGATTGATTGGTTCAGATGAGATGGACATTGTAAAGGCTGTTCTTGAAGGCAGTAGATGGATTTGGGTGGGAGATGGATTTGCAACTGTAGATGAGGTTGTCCTTAATGGTCCTATCCATCTGGCTCCTTATATGCGTGTTATACCTATTGATTTAGCAGTTTTCAAGGAATTATTTCTAGAGCTTGGTATTCGAGAATTCTTGAAGCCTACAGATTATGCTAATATTTTATGTCGAATGGCTTTGAAGAAAGGATCCTCTCCTCTTGATGCACAAGAAATCAGAGCAGCATTATTGATCGTGCAGCATCTGGCCGAAGTTCAGATACATGACCAGAAAGTTAAGATTTATTTACCAGATGTATCTGGCAGATTATATCCTGCCAGTGACTTAGTTTATAATGATGCTCCCTGGTTGCTTGGCTCAGAGGATCATGATGGCCTTTTTGGTGGACCATCTAATGTGGCACTGAATTCAAGGAGAACAGTTCAAAAATTTGTGCATGGGAACATATCTATTGATGTTGCAGAGAAACTTGGTGTCTGCTCTCTTCGTAGGATCTTGCTAGCTGAGAGTGCTGATTCAATGAACTTGAGTTTATCTGGAGCTGCTGAAGCTTTTGGACAGCATGAAGCCTTGACAACTAGACTTAAACACATACTAGAAATGTATGCAGATGGACCTGGAATTCTATTTGAGTTGGTTCAAAATGCAGAGGATGCAGGAGCTTCTGAGGTGACCTTTCTCCTGGACAAAACTCAATATGGGACTTCTTCTGTTCTTTCACCTGAAATGGCAGATTGGCAAGGCCCTGCGTTGTACTGTTTTAATGACTCTGTCTTCAGTCCCCAAGATCTTTATGCAATCTCACGCATTGGCCAAGAAAGTAAACTGGAGAAGCCTTTTGCAATTGGGAGATTTGGGCTGGGTTTTAATTGTGTCTATCACTTTACAGACATCCCCACATTTGTTTCTGGTGAAAACATTGTTATGTTTGATCCTCATGCCTGTAATTTGCCTGGGATCTCTCCATCTCACCCTGGTCTAAGAATTAAATATGTGGGAAGAAAGATTATGGAACAGTTTCCTGATCAGTTTTCTCCTTTCTTACACTTTGGATGTGACCTGCAGCATCCATTTCCTGGAACCCTTTTCCGGTTTCCACTTAGGAGTGCCGGTGCTGCTTCCAGAAGCCAAATAAAGAAAGAAGGATATGCACCTGAAGATGTCATGTCCCTTTTTTCTTCATTTTCCAAAGTTGTCTCTGAGACTTTGCTTTTTCTGCGTAATGTGAAAGTTATCTCTGTTTTTGTGAAGGAAGGACATGGACATGAAATGCAACTTATACACCGTGTCCACAAGCATTGCAATAGTGAGCCTGAAATGGAATCCAATGCAATGCAGGATGTGTTTAGCTTTTTCGATGGAAATCGGAATAGTGGAATGGAGAAGGATCAATTCCTTAAGAAACTGAGAAAATCAATGGACAGAAATTTGCCTTATAGATGTCAGAAAGTTCTAATTACAGAAAAAAGCTCATCTGTTAACTTATCACACTGCTGGATAACCTCTGAGTGCCTAGGTGGTGCACAAGATAAGAACAAATCTGCCATTTTGAATGACAAGTCTCATACTTATATCCCCTGGGCATGTGTTGCTGCATACTTACACTCTGACAGGGTTGGTTCCTGTATGAGTGATACCCCAGAGATCAACGATGGCTGTGTTGATGCTTCCAATTTATTTCAAGTCCCTGCAGGCTCCTTTCAAGATAGGAAAGATTTTGAAGGCCGTGCTTTCTGTTTTCTACCACTGCCAATTAGTACTGGTCTTCCATCACATGTTAATGCATATTTCGAGTTATCATCAAATAGGAGGGACATCTGGTTTGGTAACGACATGGCTGGTGGTGGGAAAAAACGCTCAGATTGGAATATATACCTGCTTGAAGGCGTTGTTGCCCCTGCTTATGGTCACATGCTAGAGAAAATCGCACTGGAGATTGGCCCATGTGATTTGTTCTTTTCACTTTGGCCTAAAACAAGAGGATTAGAACCTTGGGCTTTAGTGGTTCAGGAACTCTACACTTTTATCGCTGACTGTGGTCTTCGTGTATTATATACAAAAGCTAGAGGAGGCCAGTGGATCTCAACCAAACAAGCTATATTTCCTGATTTTACTTTTGACAAGGTAGATGAGCTTATTGAAGCATTATCAGATGCTGGTTTACCTCTGGTCACTGTTTCCAAGCCAATTGTTGAGAGATTTATGGAGATGTGCCCCTCACTGCATTTTTTGACGCCACAGTTGTTAAAAACTTTGTTAATTCGAAGGAAGCGTGAATTTAAGGACAGAAGCACAATGATATTGACCCTTGAATATTGCTTACTTGATTTGAAGATACCTGTTCAATCTGCTGGTTTGTATGGTTTGCCGTTATTACCCCTTGCTGACGGTTCATTTACAATATTTGACAAGAATGGGATTGGGGAAAGAATTTATATTGCACGAGGGGATGAGTATGACCTTCTCAAGGGTTCGGTTCCGAATCAGCTTGTAGATTGCGGAATCCCAGAAGAAGTTTATGAGAAGCTATGTTGCATAGCCCAAAGCGAGGCCTTAAATATTTCTTTTCTGTCGTGCGATTTACTAGAGAAACTCCTTTTAAAATTACTTCCAGCAGAGTGGCATCATGCAAAACAGGTGACATGGGTTCCTGGTCAACAGGGTCAACCAAGTTTAGAGTGGATAAGACTTTTTTGGAGCTATTTGAGGTCATCTTGTGATGACTTGTCGCTTTTTTCTAAGTGGCCAATATTGCCTGTTGGGAACAATTGTCTCTTGAAACTAGTTGAAAATTCAAATGTAATAAAAGATGATGGGTGGAATGAGAACATGTCATCTTTGTTGCTGAAAATAGGATGTGTTTTTCTGAGGCAAGACCTCCCAATAGATCATCCACAATTGAAAAATTTTGTGCAGTTGCCAACAGCAATTGGATTATTAAATGCGTTTCTGGCAGTTGCAGGTAGGACAGAGAAGATTGAGGGGCTTTTCAATGATGCATCAGAAGGAGAGATGCATGAACTTCGGAGTTTCATTCTTCAGTCCAAATGGTTTACTGAAGAGAAAATGGAATATGAACATATTGACATTATAAAACACCTTCCTATGTTTGAGTCATGTAGAAGTAGAAAACTAGTAAGTTTGAGTAATCCTACCAAATTGCTTAAACCTGGTGATATTCAGGAGGATTTTTTGAGTGATGAATTTGTACGCACAGAGTCAGAGAAAGAAATAGTGATTCTGAGAAGATATTTAGACGTCAAAGAACCCTCTAGGATGGAATTTTACAAAGATCATGTGCTTAACCGCATGTCAGAATTCCTTTCCAAGCAGGGGTCCCTTTCAGCCATTCTCCATGGTGTACAGCATTTGGTGGAAGAGGATAATTCTTTGAAATCTACACTTTCCGAAATACCTTTTGTTTTGACAGCCAATGGATCTTGGCAGCAGCCTTCCAGGTATAACTTCTCATGTGCCCTAACTTTTTCTTTCTTTATTTTAGCTTTTTGTGCAAGGATTTTTCTAGTACTAATTAGGGTAGATTCTTTTTTTATGGTTCAGTGCAATTTAATGTTCTTATATCCTTAAGGCTTCTTTATATATGCAAGTTCAAAATAATTAAAATTATACTAATCAAATAATTGTTTTCCTAATTTAATTCAATTTAACTCAAATTCCATGAGTTAGTGCTAGTGTTTTTCAAACCAAGATGAAATCCATCTAATACATTCGAACCTATAAGAGCTCTTTTAAGTATAGATGCTTAGAATTTACATGTATGTCTCTTATATCTGTAGGAATATTATCAAAGATTGTATAAAAATTTGTTTGTGTACATTAGTATTCAGTATATCTGTCAGCGGTGCACACTATTTTGATGATACATGTTATAATTTGATGATCTTCCTTCCAATCAGCTTCTCAAAAATTAATATAATGCTGTTTAGATTTGTTATCTTTTCACAGGCTCTATGATCCTCGAGTACCTGCGTTAAGAAATGTGCTACACAGAGAAGTTTTTTTCCCTTCTGAGAAATTCTCAGATACAGAAACTTTGGAGATTTTAGTTACGCTTGGACTCAGGAGAACTCTGGGCTATTCTGGTTTGCTTGATTGTGCTAGATCAGTTTCTTTGTTGCATGATTCTAGGGACTTAGAGACACTCAGTTATGGGAGGAAGTTACTTGTTTGTCTAGATGCTCTTTCATTTAAGCTCTCAACTGAGGAAGAGGGACATCTTGATGAGTCAAATAATCTTATTTTCCACAAGGATACCGGAACTGAGGATGGCGATGTTTTGTTTGTTGAGTCTCACAAGAGAAATGAAAACCCGCTTATAGATGATCTGGATGTAACTTCTTTTGTAGGCAACTTTATTCATGATAAACCAGAAGAGGACTTCTGGTCTGAAATGAGGGCTATTGCTTGGTGTCCTGTATGTGTCAATCCACCTCTAGAAGGAATGCCATGGTTGAAATCTGGTAATCAGGTGTCATGCCCAAGCAACATGAGACCTAAATCCCAGATGCTTATGGTATCCTACTCAATGCATATACTGGATGGTGAATGCTGTTCGATGTACCTACAAAAAAAGCTTGGTTGGATGGATTGTCCGAACATAAATGTTTTATCCACACAGTTGATTGAGATATCCAAATTCTATAGCCAGCTCAAATCTCATTCATCTGATGTAGCTGTTGTTGATGCTGCACTTTGTAAGGGAATTCTGTCAATCTATTCAAAACTGCAAGATTATATTAGTACTGATGAATTTTTGGAGGTAAAATCAGCATTAGATGGTGTTTCCTGGGTTTGGATTGGGGATAACTTTGTAGTTCCAAATGCGCTTGCATTTGATTCACCTGTGAAATTTACTCCATATTTGTATGTTGTTCCATCTGAATTATCAGAATTCAGAGATTTGCTCCTGAAATTAGGCGCAAGAATTAGTTTTGACATGTGTGACTATTTGCATGTCTTACAACGCTTGCAAAATGATGTGAAAGGATTCCCATTGTCAACAGATCAGTTAAATTTTGCCCATTGTGTCCTTGAAGCTGTAGCAGACTGTTGCTCAGAGAAGCCAATTTTTGAAGCTTCTAACACTCCAATCTTAATTCCAGATTCTTCTGGAGTTCTGATGGATGCTGGCGATCTTGTGTATAATGATGCACCATGGATTGATAACAGTACTCTTGTTGGGAGACATTTTATACATCCAACTATCAGCAATGATCTGGCAGATAGGTTGGGGGTACAATCTCTTCGCTGCCTATCTTTAGTTGATGATGAAATGACTAAAGATCTTCCTTGCATGGACTATGCTAGAATAAAAGAGCTTTTAGCATCATATGGGGACAACAACCTTTTATTGTTTGACCTACTGGAGTTGGCAGATTGCTGCAAAGCCAATAAGCTACATCTAATCTTTGACAAGAGGGAACATCCTCGCCAGTCTTTGCTGCAGCACAATATGGGTAACTGAAATATCTTTAAATTTTTATTTCTTTGAGTGAGTTAATGTATAGGAATGGATTCGTAGAGAAAGGGATGATTTCATAAGTTTTGGACTGCAAAAGATAGATTGTAGATTTTACTGATGATCTCTTGAACTCTTGTTAAGCTCATCACTATTCTTTAACATGTCAGCCAGAGCTGCTGTCTGTAAAAAGAAATGTGTAATTTAATTTGAAATTCTGGAGAAACTGAGTGCATTCTGCTTCTTTTCGTATATGCAACTCTACTGTGTTTTACATTATTCCTAGAAATAGGGTAAGGTCATAGCAATCTCTCTTCTTGCCATCGATTTGAGCTTTATTCTTAATCTTGTTTACAAATTGTGACTAGTGCAGGTGAATTTCAAGGACCTGCCCTATTAGCCATTTTGGAAGGGTCCAGCTTGAGTAGAGAGGAAGTAAGTAGTCTTCAGTTTCTACCTCCATGGAGACTAAGGGGCAATACTCTTAACTATGGTTTGGCTTTGCTTAGCTGTTATTTTATCTGTGATCTCCTCTCAGTCGTTTCTGGTGGCTGCTTTTACATGTTTGATCCCCGTGGTTTGGTGCTTGCTGCACCTTCAACTTATGCTCCTGCAGCAAAAATGTTTTCTTTGATAGGTATTTATTCATATGCCATTCACATTTCTATATTTCCTATTTTTTAAAGGTGTTTATGTTGTATGCTCTCCTTGTGTTAGGTTGCACCCATTTTTGTACTTTTCTGATATCCTTTATGACACGCGTCATGCTGTTTTCTTTTTCCGTTCTGAAATTTATTTCTTCTTGAAATTGAGTCAACAATTCCTCAGTGGTAAAATTATTGGATTTTTATATTGTGGCTGTGGTGTTCTTGTTAGTAGTGTTGAACTTTTAACTACTTTATGCGATAAAATGGTTATGATGGCAACACCATCTGATTAAGTATATCACATCCCTATTGAAAGGTGTCTGAGACTAATTGCATCAGAAGGGGTGGGGAGTATCAAACTTATTAAGGTGAAGCTTAAAATAATAATAAAACTTAAAATATACTGCATTCATGTTCCGAACTGCTAAAATTGACACCTGCATTTTATCTTTACTTATTTATTATGATTAACTAAAATGCATTACTTCAGTACTTATTTATTATTGACACCTCCAATATGGTCTTTCATGTACTGATTTTTCTTCCTGGATTGAGGAAGCACCTCCTTGGTTGCAACCAATCTTGCTATCTGATGTATCCCATGTTGATTAATCAATGATAATCATGTTCTCTCAAAAAAAAAAAATGCATTACTTCAGTAAGCATAATAATAGTGATGCAAAGCAATTGGTGAAAATAAAATAAAATAAAAAGCATCCTTTTTGCGTCTTCCAATTTTTGGCATCATGATTAGCATGATACCAACTCAGTAAACCTAAGTTGCAGAAAGGTGTTCTTATCTTTTGTTTAATTTTATTTATATTTTTAATATTCTATTTGTTTCTGTACTTTTTATTGTCTGGCTAATTATATGAGTTTGAAACTTTGCTTTCATCTCGTGCCGAGTAGAATTGGAGACAAAAAACTTTTGTAATGTTTGGTTTTCACTTTTCAGGTACTAATTTGACTGACCGATTCCGAGATCAGTTTAATCCTATGCTGTTTGGTCACAATATGTCATGGTCATCATTTGATTCTACCATTATTCGCATGCCTCTATCGTCTGAGTGTTTGAATAATGGACTTGAACTTGGATTAAGGAAAATAAAGCAGATTAGTGACAAATTCGTGGAGCACTCTTCTAGATCACTTATATTCTTAAAGTCGGTGATGCAGGTATTGCTAGTGTTTAATTTTCTGGGCATGTAGCTATTTTCACATAATTTACTGTGGGTGTCCATATTTTTTTCATGTTAAGAAAACTGAAGAGATAGTTTATCAGGTCATTTGCCTTTTTTTGTTTTTGTTTTTATATTCTGATTTGCTAGTTGCCACTGCTGGAATTGTCTTTATGCACATATATAATAATTTTATGTATGATCAGGTGTCAATCTCGACATGGGAGGAAGGGAACCCACAGCCAAGCCAGGACTATTCAATTAGCATTGATTCGTCATCTGCTATCAAGAGGAATCCATTTTCAGACAAAAAGTGGAGGAAGTTCCAAATATCTCGATTATTTAATAGCTCCAATGCTGCAACAAAAATGCATGTAATAGATGTGAATTTGAACCATGGGGCAGAAAAAGTTGTTGACCGGTGGCTCGTTGCACTCAGCCTGGGCTCTGGGCAAACAAGAAATATGGCTCTTGATAGGTATGTTGTGCAAGAAAGTGGATTTTAGATTTCTTTTCTTGAGCTGCCACTGCACAGTATGCACTTTAGAAGCAGATAGTTGAATATATGTTGATGGTTCATCTTTGTCTTAATTTGGGGAGTTCCCTTGAAATCTGTCAACTCTACAAGGGCTGCAAAACTGCTTGGGAAGTAGTTTTCATAGGTAATGCAAAGTTCGTGACTTTAATGGAAAAAGTTGTATTACATTATCACCATCTGTAAGTTGGCATGATGCTTACTTTTTCTACAATTTTCAAGTGATAATTAAGAATAATAAATCATAAATTTATGCTGCTTCCATGATTTGGAGGTCCTTTTCTCACTTGCATACTTACACTGATGTAATATATACGTATATGTTTTCAATGGAGCAGCTCTGACAAAATATAATCTGAACTGTCATTAAATTCACTCTTGATCTTTAGACTTGATTCCTGCATGCAAAATGCTCCAGTCCTGTAGGGGTCAACTGGAAAATTGTTTGACCTACAATATCATTATATTTTATGGTTTGGGTAACTAAAAACCAAGAGGATCACATAAAGTAACCATGCTACTTTAAACCAAGCTGATGCAGGATTTAGTTGGATAAAGTTTCCTTTGACAGGTTTCTGGCAACAAGCATTCTGAACTTACAGCTTTGCGTTAGTCATTCAGAAAATATTAGGGTTTTATGTAGGGGTGGAAATTTTCAACAAATATAGAGTATCTTGCTTTTAAGCATGACTTGAATCATCAAGCTCTGAAAGTTGTCAATATGGAGAGCATCTTGTTAATGAATGATATCTCTCAGACAAGTTTCTAGAAATGTCCTCTAGTATTACTGGCTTGATGACATCCACTTATTTATTTTCAGGCGATATCTTGCATACAACTTGACACCTGTTGCCGGAGTTGCAGCACATATATCCCGAGATGGCCATCCTGCTGATGTTTGTTTAATGAGTTCTATCATGTCCCCTCTTCCTCTGTCTGGAGGTATAAATATACCTGTTACTGTTCTTGGATGTTTCCTGGTTTGTCACAATGGAGGCCGCTCTCTCTTTAATTACCAAGAGAAAGAAGCTTCAGCAGAGGCACGGGCTGATGCTGGAAGTCAGTTAGTGGAAGCTTGGAACAGAGAACTGATGTCATGTGTGCGTGATTCCTACATTGAACTGGTATTGGAAATCCAGAGGTTGAGAAGAGACCCTTCAAGTTCTGCAACTGAGTCAAGTGCAGGCCGTGCAATCAGCCTGTCTTTGAAGGCTTATGGAGATCAAATTTATTCCTTTTGGCCGAGGTCTAATGGGCATAATTTGGTCAAACAGCTAGAAAATGACAGTAATTTAGTTCCAATGCAAGTGCTTAAATCAGACTGGGAATGCCTAATTGAACATGTGATAAGGCCTTTCTATGTTCGTGTTGTTGACCTTCCTGTGTGGCAGCTTTACTCGGGAAATCTAGCCAAGGCTGAAGAGGGCATGTTTCTTTCACAACCTGGAAATGGGGTGGGTGGTAACTTGCTTCCAGCTACAGTTTGCAGCTTTGTAAAGGAGCACTACCCAGTGTTTTCAGTACCTTGGGAGTTGGTGACTGAAATCCAAGCCCTGGGGGTTACTGTTCGGGAAGTAAAACCTAAAATGGTTCGGAATCTTTTAAGAATCTCTTCAACATCTATTGCTCTCCGATCAGTTGATATGTATGTAGATGTTCTTGAATACTGCTTGTCTGATATTGAGATTGGAGAATCATCCAATTCAATTGGAAATTCTCTGACAGTTGAGCACAATATCACTAACCATATCCATAGGGAAAGTCAACTTGTTGGTAGCAGTTCTGCTTCTCTCTCAGTCCCCAATGTGCGCAATTTTCCTGTGTTGTCTACACAGAATGCTACCAGTTCAGGAGATGCAATTGAAATGGTGACAAGTTTGGGGAAGGCTTTATTTGATTTTGGTCGGGGGGTTGTTGAGGATATTGGTAGGGCTGAGAGGCCTTTGCAGAGGAACATGGTTGCAGGCACCAGTAACAGCATCTATGGAAATGTAAACCAGAATCTTCTATCAATAGCAGCTGAGCTCAAAGGTTTACCATGTCCAACTGCAGCAAACCATTTGACTAAGTTGGGGGTCACTGAACTTTGGGTTGGGAGTAAGGAGCAACAGGCACTGATGGTTTCTTTGGCTGAAAAGTTTGTCCACCCTAAAGTATTGGATAGATCAGTCTTGGCTGATATTTTTTCGAATGGTGTGCTACAGTCATTATTAAAGCTGAAAATTTTCTCACTTCATTTACTTGCCAGTCATATGAGGCTAGTTTTTCATGATAACTGGGTGAGCCATGTAATGGGCTCAAATATGGTACCTTGGTTTTCATGGGAAAATAATACATCAATCTTTGGTGGTGAAGGAGGTCCTTCCCCTGAATGGATCCGACTCTTCTGGAAAAATTTCAATGGCTCTTCGGAAGACCTCTTGCTCTTTTCTGATTGGCCCCTAATTCCTGCTTTTCTTGGTCGGCCAATCTTATGCCGTGTTAGGGAGAGTAATTTGGTCTTCATTCCACCCCTTGTTATTGATCCAACTACTGCAGAAGGTGCCTTGGAAATGGGTGCAACTGAAAGCAATGATTCGTCTGAATCTGAATCAATTAAAGCTTACATTTCAGCTTTTGAAGTAGTTAAAAACGAACACCCTTGGTTGTTGTCACTGTTGAATCACTGCAATATACCTGTATTTGATATGCCTTTTTTGGACTGTGCTGCTCCGTGCAACTGCCTCCCTGCTCCTGGCCAGACATTAGGGCAAATTATTGCTTCCAAGTTGGTTGCAGCTAGAAATGCTGGCTATTTCCCTGAACTTACTTCCCTTTCAGCTTCAAATTGTGATGCACTGTTTGCACTTTTGGCTAATGACTTCCTGTCTAATGGCTCTAATTACAGAAGGGAAGAACTTGAAGTTTTACGTTCACTTCCTATATATAAAACAGTTGTGGGTTCATACACACAGTTGCTCAGTGATGATCAGTGTATTATCTCTTCAAATTCATTCCTTAAACCCTATGATGCACGTTGTCTTTCCTATTCCACCGGGTCAGTTGAAATTTCATTACTTCGAGCACTTGGAGTCTCTGAATTACATGATCAACAGATTTTAGTCAGGTTTGGGTTGCCTGGGTTTGAAGGTAAACCTGAATCTGAAAAGGAGGATATACTAATATATCTTTGCGTAAATTGGCAAGACCTCCAAATAGATTCTTCAGTAATTGAAGCTTTAAAGGAGACTAAATTTGTAAGGAATGCTGATGAATTTTGTACACATCTGTCTAAGCCCAAGGATTTATTTGATCCTGGTGATGCTTTATTAACATCTGTTTTCTCTGGTGAGTGGAAAAAATTTCCTGGAGAAAGGTTTAGTACAGATCAGTGGCTTCGCATTTTAAGAAAAACTGGTCTCCGAAGTGCAACAGAATCTGATGTAATACTTGAATGTGCCAAAAGAGTGGAGTTTCTTGGAGCTGTATGCATGAAGGCCAAAGATTTGGATGATTTTGAGGACTTAACCAACAGTCAGAGTGAAGTTTCAATGGAAGTATGGACATTAGCTGGATCTGTTGTTGAAGCAATTTTCTCAAACTTGGCTGTCCTCTATGGAAACAACTTCTGTGATCTCCTTGGCAAGATTAAATGCATACCTGCTGAATTTGGCTTTCCAAATGTCGTTGGGAAAAAAGGTGGCAAGAGAGTACTCACTTCATATAGTGAAGCTATTCTGTTGAAGGATTGGCCTCTGGCTTGGAGTTGTGCTCCCATTCTTTTGAGACAAAATGTTATTCCTCCTGAGTACTCCTGGGGATCACTCCAGCTTAGGAGCCCTCCAGCTTTTCCTACAGTACTAAAACACTTGCAGGTAACTCTGGTAGTCCCCTGTATATTCATCAAAGATGATGAGTCATGTGCTAAAATCTTGCTAACATATTTTTACCCCAGATTATTGGGAAAAATGGCGGTGAAGACACACTTGCTCATTGGCCAACTGTGTCAGGCATGATGACTATTGATGAAGCTTCTTGGGAGGTGTTAAAGTACCTGGACAAGATTTGGAATACCCTTTCTTCTTCAGGTAGACTCTGTTCTTGTTTTGTCTCCATTAGTCATATTCTTCACATAATTTGATCTTCTGTTTTCAAGCTTTCAGTATTTTTAACCTTCATGATCCTTTAGCCAAAGATACAAAATAAAAAGATAAAAATTCCTTTGGTGTTGATGTAAAATAATGCATGCTGCTTGTTGTTGGTTAATTATGTTTTATTTCGAGCTTTTTTTATCTGGTTTTGCTTTTTTTACATTCTTTTCACATTTCCATTAACCAGCTATTTCATCTTTTTAGACCAAAAATATATCAATTCTAAATAAATGAAAATTGCTTAGAAAAGGTGTATCTGGCAGAGATTTTTCGTACCATCCTAAAATTGAGAACCGAGTTTTATGAGTGCTCTAAAATCAAATGCCAAGCTAAAATCCCCTGTGCGTTAATTTTTTGGGGGTGGCTGGGTGATGTGGTGTTTGTTAATTTTGGTGGACATCTTGTCCACTTTACTCTCCTTTTGTATTTCTATTCTTTTTTAATAAATCTTGTTTCTTATCACAAAAAAAAAAAAAAAAAGTGCCATGCTAAAATCCAGCAGAATTCTGAATAGATACCAATTTTTTGTTTTCCACATCATTCACTAATACCATCTTTGTATTTGTTTTATAATTGAATCTTTGAGTAATTTTTTTTTTCTAAATTATAATAGTCGTGTAATATGGTTCACTCTATCAAAGAAACCTCATGTCTTCCCATCATTATCATGCGTATAGATGAATTTATGGCACTATCAGCAAGCTCTAGTTCAGATTTGTGGACTTATGGGCTAAGCAATATTTATGACTATTATTTTGGTCCCTATGTTATAATTTGAATAATATATTCTGCATTTTATATTTGTTTCTGCAGATATAATTGAGTTGCAGAGATTTCCATTTATACCTGCTGCAAATGGAACACGCTTGGTGACAGCAAACTTGCTTTTTGCTCGTCTAACGATTAACTTATCGCCATTTGCATTTGAACTTCCTACTTTATATCTTCCTTTTTTGAAGATTCTCAAAGATTTGGGACTTCAGGACATGCTATCGATTGCCTCTGCAAGGGATCTTCTTTTGAATCTACAGAGAACTTGTGGATATCAGCGCCTAAATCCAAATGAACTCCGGGCTGTGCTGGAAATTGTGTATTTTGTCTGTGATGGGGCTAGTGGGGAAGACATGTCCAATTGGACATCAGAAGCAATAGTCCCTGATGATAGCTGCAGACTTGTTCATGCAAAATCCTGTGTGTATATTGATTCCCGTGGATCCAGATTTGTAAAATGCATTGACCCTTCCAGGTTAAGATTTATTCACCCAGATCTTCCAGAGAGATTATGTATTGTCCTGGGAATTAAAAAGCTGTCTGATGTAGTCATAGAGGTAGCATAATCTTCTGAAACTTAATTACTTTTAATTTTATTCTTTTTTTATTTTATTTTTTTTTTGTGTGGCCAAAATGGAGTCATTATCTTTACGCAAATTCTGCTTTGTTGATGTAGGAATTAGTTCCTGAGGAGCATTTGCAGACTTTGGATTATATTGGATTGGTTCCAATAGTGGCCATCAGAGAGAAACTGTTGAGCAAGTCACTTCAGAGTGCTGTATGGACTGTTGTAAATAGCATGGCCAGTTACATTCCTACAATTAAGAATTTATCTTCGGAAACCGTAAAAAAGTTATTAGAAGCTGTTGCGGAAAAGTTGGAGTTTGTTAAGTGCCTTCATACTCGTTTTTTGCTCCTCCCAAAGTCTGTAGACATTACACATGTGGCTAAGGATTCCATCATTCCACAATGGGTAAATGGATCCATGAATCGGACACTATACTTCATCAATCGGTCTAACACCTGTATTTTAGTTGCTGAACCACCACCCTATATTTCTGTGTTTGATGTTATTGCAATTGTTGTGAGCCTGGTTTTAGGGTCCCCTACTCTGTTACCTATTGGATCTTTATTTGTTTGTCCTGGAGGCTCTGAAACTGCAATTGTTGATATTTTGAAACTTTGTTCTGATAAGAAAGAAACAGAAGCCACAACTGGAAGCAATGGTTTGGTAGGCAAAGAACTTTTTCCCCAAGATGTTCATCAAGTACAATTTCATCCGTTGAGACCCTTTTACACTGGAGAGATAGTGGCATGGCGGTCTCAAAATGGAGAAAAGCTCAAATACGGTAGAGTACCAGATGATGTCAGACCGTCAGCTGGCCAAGCACTGTATAGATTGAAGGTGGAAACCTCATCAGGGGTGATGCGGCCTCTTCTTTCTTCACATGTTTTCTCATTCAGAAGTATAGCGATGGGCAATGAGACTTCATCAATGTCCATGGATGATAGTCATACTACAGTAGTTCATAGCAGAACTCATGATATGCCAGAACCTTCTGGAACCGGAAAAGCAAGTGCTTCCCAGGTTTGTGCAATTCTGATGTTGTCACCAACTCACCATTATAAGTTGGTTTGGCATGCTGTTCTCCTCTTTCTACTGCTACATTTTTAAAACTTTTCTCATTCAGATGATTCTGCAATACTTGATCAAAATGGTTTTTTTATGGGCAGCAGCAAGGAGGAAAAGAGCTCCAGTATGGCCGAGTATCACCTGAAGAACTGGTGCAAGCAGTACAAGAGATGCTTTCTGCAGCTGGGATTTATATGGATGTGGAGAAACAGTCCCTGCTGCAAAAAACACTAACGCTGCAAGAGCAGTTAAAGGAGTCCCAGACATCACTTTTGCTCGAACAGGTTTGTGACTAAACTATAAATATTTTGATCGTTTCTCACTGTAACCCTTCTGGAAGAGAGGGGAGTAAAACTGCAGCATATATCTTGCATGATTTTTCCATATCCTTTTGTTGTTTCAGCTACTGGAAAAGAACAAGATAAAAATTTCAAATGATTGATTTAATTTTCAGGAAAAGGCTGATGTGGCAGCAAAAGAAGCCGATACGGCAAAAGCAGCATGGCTTTGTCGGGTCTGCTTGACCGCTGAAGTTGACATAACAATAATTCCTTGTGGTCATGTACTTTGTCGGAGGTGCTCTTCTGCTGTTTCCAGGTGTCCATTTTGTCGGCTCCAGGTCTCCCAAACCGTGAGAATTTTTCGGCCATGATCACCCAGATAGGAGTTCCGCATTTTTCTGTTTATACATTCAGTTTTGATATAGATTTTTATCATACGAACTTTCTCTTTGCCCCTTATGTGTGGTGGCCCTATTTCTTATGTAAATAGTGAAAATAAAAGTCTGCAGTTAATATAGTAATTGATCATACACTTAATCTTTATTCATTCTTTTTTCTTGTTTTTGTTTTGTTTTGTCAAGAATTTGGCTGACGAATGGCATGGCTAATCGAGTTAAGGTTTTTACCATTCCCCTGAGTTGAATTCATCCGGACAATTCCGCTATATGGAAAATTAAGGAAAAAAAGATGGCGAAATTTGAGTTTATTGAAGGATAATGGTAGGCAAACAATAGATATGAGATATATTAGAGTACATGAGAGAGTTAAGCAAAGTAAGCGAAGACACCAACGAGGGGTGCATTAGTAACGATTGTGGGTTCAGCAGATTGGTAATTTCCCCTGGAGTCGGTATAACCATCAGATTCATCTGAAGGGCTCACAATTGCTCCCTCCAGCACGTTGGGGTTGGGGGATTCTTTGTGCAACCAAATGTTCATCCCATCTTGGCATGTCACCGGTTTCCTATCCCTCTTGATTGATATAATTGATGCTGCTCTGTGATGAATTTGCTTCGGATACTTTGATCCATATCCAACCATGTAACTCATGTTTTGGGGATTTGACCCCAGGATATAATCCACCTAATTAAATTAACAACATGAATTTATTCACAGTAAAAAAAAAGAAAGAAGAATTAGGTAGCTTATTTACTTAGGTACCTACCTGTGATTTGGCAGATGCAAGAAGAAGAGATGGGTTGGCCAAGCCAGCGGGACAGTTGATTGTGGCATTTTTGCCCTTCAAATAAATGGAATAAACAGTTTTGATAAATGTAGCAGTGGCAACGTATTGAACGTTGTTCCATGGGAGGAACCATAGCAGGCCTCCAGGTGTCCGCTTCACGTTGTTGTTTCCTTTCTGAATGCACGAACATATGAACTCCTCTGCGTGCCTCTTGTATTCCCCCCATTTTCCTGAGGCCTCAACCTTTCCCTCCAATACAAGCTGCATGGATATAAATTATAATATAATTAATTATTGATCGGAATATAATATAATATGATTGTTTAGACTTAATTACCATTGCAGTCAAGAGCTGTGCCCCAACGTATTTGTCATTCCATGAAAATTCGGTTCTGGTGCCACCCACATCTCCTGCTTGGCCAAGGTATTCTAGGTACTGTTTCTCATTTGTAGCACGATGCAGCCATGCAGCTGCCCACAACATTTCATCCTGCATATAATTATATTAATTAATTATATTTATATATATACTTCGATTTCCCTTTCAATTTCTCTTTTATATTCATTATTAATCACCTGATACCCACTACTGGCGTAGGTTTTTCCTGCATCAGGAATGCTGTTTTGGTAAATACCAGGGTGATTCCGGGCAAAATCAAATAGCTGCATGCAACCAACATTAACGTTAATTCATAATTAATGAGAAGCTGGCTAGCTAGCTAGCCTAATATTATTAATTTCCTATATATAAATAACCTGCTTTGCATGAATTAGAAGCTGGGATGCATATTTGGAGTCCCAAAGCTTGTAAGCAAGTGAAGCCGCAGCAAAAGCAGCTGCAGTTTCAGCAGCAAGATCGGAGCCTGGGTTTTGGTCATCAATCTTGAAGATGGTCCTTGGGGTGGTCATGTCTTCTGGTCTTTGCCAGCATTGATGGTCCGAATCACACTCCCCAACTTGTCCGTACAGCACATCCGCCTTGGGATGTGCTTTCATCAAATAGTCTGTTCCCCACTTTATGGCACGCAGAGCATTTCCGATCTCACGTTTTGTCTTCAGCTGCGTTCTGAACTCTATTGTGCTCCATGACAGCATTGTTATTGTGAACGCCATTGGAAATCCCAACTTCAAATTGTCCCCGGCATCATAGTACCCTCCCACCAGGTCAACCTGTACACGTACATAAGTTCAATATTCATTAATTAATTTATTTATTTATGTATACGTACGTACCTACATGAAAATTATATATGATCTTACTCTACTGGCACTGCCGTCTTTTAGTGCAGAGTCTCCTCGCCACATGACTCTCTGATTAGCGGGCAACTTGCCTGAGCGTTGACCCTCATAATACAGCAAAGACTTGCCAAGTGCTGCAGCATAATCTGCAGAAGCAGCAATTCCTTGAATCAACAGAAACATACACATTAAACCAACCAAACCAAGCCTGACACACATCATCATGACTACTATATATTGTCACTTTATATATATTGAGACTTGAGAGACTAGTACTGATTTCTAGCTAGTAGGGCATGCATTGCTTGCTGGTCATTCCATCATATTTATACTAGAAAAAGGGAGTATAAGAACAGCAAAATTAATGCAGCAACTCGATCATTTATTACAAGGATATCCTACTCTACTGTATAAGGATTTGGTTTCATTCCTGCACCAGATTCTCTCATAATCTAAACAGTACAAACTTTCAATGTTCGAAATTATGTGGATATATATGATTTGAGTGGGGAATCTGTGTCTGTGTCTGTGCTACTTTTAATTAAATTCCAATCTGAAATGAGATTGGAGCAAATCCCAATTAACTTCTAGTTCCCTATAAATGTTTTTTATTTATTGAATATAATGTTTATTGTTCGAGTGATAGAGAAGAAGGAGGAAAAAAAGAGAGTTGGTAGACGCAAAATTAGCTTTCAGCTCGTCTGCTATTGTTTGGCATAAAAACGTAAGAAAAAAATGGAGATGCGGGGTATCGATCCCCGTACCTCTCGCATGCTAAGCGAGCGCTCTACCATCTGAGCTACATCCCCATTTTGTTTATTTTTGTGAATATAATACTATTATTACCGTATTTAGTTAAAAGCCCTATCCACGTGGATTGCCAGGAAGCTCAAAATCACCCGCGAAGCCGTTTATCTTCTTTCGGATAAGAGAGAGAGATCAGAGAGAAAGCTGAGCATCAAGTGAATTTGAAAATGGCGACTCTGCAACTGACGACGGACTTCTCCAAACCAGTGAATCTCCCGAAATCCTCTTTAACCTCTCTCTTCGCCACCAGTAAGAGTACTCCTCGTCAATGCCGAACCTCTATACCAGCTCGGTTCATTCCCAGAGCATCTTCTTCGCTCAGTCGCAGACACTTTGTTTCTGAGAGCGCAGCGCTGTCTCTGTCCCTCACTCTTCCCTTGCTTGGATCCATTCCACCGGCCAAGTCCGAAGAACCTGCCCTTTCCGAGTGGGAGAAAGTCTCCCTTCCTATCGACCCCGGCGTCGTCCTTCTCGACATTGCTTTTGTGCCCGACGACCCCACTCACGGTAACTTCACCAGCTTTCTCTTTATTGTCTGTTGCTAAGAAAATACGAGAAATTAGAAGAATTCAGCTCTTGCACTCTTCCTTCCCAGATATTTTTTTTCTTTTGAAAAAAAAGTTGTGACGGATGGAGCTCACCAACTGCGACTCCATCAATTTAACTAAACACGAGTTAATGTGAAAATAAGAAACCCTATTGAGTGGGAATTTTTATGGAAAATTATTATTTGCATTCTGGATATAGCAAATTTTCTTAAAGTATACGCTGCTAAGTGCTAAAAATCATAGCTGGAATCAGATAAAATCAAAGAAATTTGAGTGCTTGGTTGTTGTGGTAGGCTTTCTTTTAGGGACAAGGCAAACACTTTTGGAGACAAAGAATGGCGGAGAGACTTGGGTTCCGCGTTCAATTCCGTCAGCTGAAGACGAAGATTTTAACTACAGATTCAATGCCATTAGCTTCAAAGGGAAGGAAGGTTGGATTGTTGGGAAACCTGCAATTCTGTTGCACACTTCTGATGCTGGAGACAGCTGGGAAAGGATACCGCTAAGCTCTCAGCTTCCCGGAGATATGGTAAGCTTTCTTTCTATAATTCTATTATACATATCTCCACCATAATTCTGGTGATACGTATCAATTTTAGATACACTCATTTAACCTGAAGATCCCTCATAAGTCCGTAGCATGTTTCAGAAGTGGGGTTTGAGTATTAAGTTTAGGGAGGGATAAATTGATAAACATTAATTGGGTGATGCTGTGTTTCCAATGCTTTGAGCATTTGAGCTTCTGTTACCGATGACACACTGGACCACTTTATGGATCTAAATACCTCTTCTCTTTGTTAAATTGTTGTCTTTCCTCACCCTTAATTTCAATCTCTTAATATAAAACATTTCATTCCTTCCTAGGATGCAAATTTGCAATAAACCTTAGTTCCTTGTCATTGTTTTAGCACAGGATGTAGTCAACATTGTTTTCCGTTTGGATATAGGTAAGCTAATAAGTGATTATGTTATAATTTCTTGCTTTTTTTGTTCCGCTGTTATAATGTCTCCAGGTATATATAAAGGCAACTGGTGAGAAGAGTGCAGAGATGGTGACTGATGAAGGTGCAATTTATGTGACATCAAATAGGGGATACAACTGGAGGGCTGCTGTTCAGGAAACTGTTTCAGCTACTCTTAATAGGTATGTTGCGTCTAAAAATCTTATCTAACTGCATAACCTTTTAAGGAAGTTTTCATTCGGTGGTTATGTTGAAGAATATTTTTTTCCCAGTTTCTTTCATGTGGAACTTCTTTATTTGTGCTAAGGACGAAGCTGGAATGTAAGTCTAGAATGCTATCCACCTTATATATCATACAAACATGCCCATGCAATGAAATCTGCACCAAGAATAAAAACTTGAAAAACAAAAAAAAAAAGGAGTGGTGGGGAAGACTTTATGGCCAAGTAAGAACCACATGATAAAGCTATAAGAATAAATAAGTCAATTACTTGAATTAGGGAACAAAGTCTTCTAGTGTACTATATTAACAGAACAGGCGTAGAGACAGAGGCATATTACTTTATCCAAGTGTGGATAGAATTTCTAGTAAGAGGATGAACGTGATTAGGTCAAAAAAGGAAGAGTAACCCTTCATAAATAAGTGATAAATAAGCCATGCTATAAACAAAGGCAAAAGTTTGTCTGTTCGCTTCTTCAGCTATCAAACAGATAATATTACAGAATGGCTCCATAAAATGATGATACATCTAGATGAAACACAAACAAAGAAATAAGTGCAACATATGCCCCCTTAATATTGCTTTCAGAATTAGATATAAGAAAGAAGTAACTCAAATGCAACAAAGATGAATAGCTCTACAAGAGACATAAGTGGGGCTTTAATTTCGTGCTGGTAAAAAAATGAAAGAAATGGTGCTTTAACAAATATTGACAATCAGAAACTTTCTTACCAGAAGATTCTACTGATATTATTTTGCAAAAGATTGTTAATAATAAATAAGCAAGATTCATGTATCTTCATTACTTTTGCAGAACAGTCTCTAGTGGCATTAGTGGTGCAAGCTACTACACAGGAACTTTCAATTCTGTGAATCGCTCGCCAGATGGAAGCTATGTTGCTGTCTCAAGCCGTGGTAACTTCTACCTTACATGGGAGCCTGGCCAGGTGAGTTTTCTCATCTTCGATGCAATATGGATGTCCTTCTATGTAATCACTATTTTTTTCTTTTATCCCTTTAAAGTTAGATATAAGTAACTGAACCATATTGTGAGGGTTTCTTTTCTAAGTTTATTAGTTGAACTAATGAATCCTGGAAATATCATCAAGAAATTATGGTTGCATTTGCTGCTACTACTTTATCAATATGAATTCCTTAGAAGAGTTGAACAAGTTAGAGGAGACTAAAAATGACATAGGCTGGTCGTTAAAGTATGGAGGAAGGGCATGATAGTCAAAGATCTGAAGAAAAAGATGACCTTTTATCAGGCTAAATGGGAGGGCTTGGGATAAAAGCTTAATTGAATACAATAATTATCAACCACATGTTGTATCTGTGAAGCATGAGGGCTCATTTGTAGTGTTATTGCAGTCTCATTCTTTTTTGTCATTTTTTGCTTCTGCCATTGATAATAACAATGCACTGTTGGCTTATCCATGTTCTCAATTAAAGTTTGAGTTTCATATGGGATATGTACTCATATTAACTGTGATCTGCCTTCCTTGCATTTTCAGCCATTCTGGCAGCCACATAACAGAACAGTTGCAAGAAGAATTCAAAACATGGGTTGGAGAACCGATGGAGGTCTTTGGCTTCTTGTTCGTGGAGGGGGACTTTATCTTAGCAAAGGTACAGGGGTAAGTAACTATTAAATATCTCCTTTTTGGGGTGTCGATATTTTCTGGACTTCCCTGATGAAATTATATAAATGTGTGTTTCAAGCAGTTGAATCCTTATATTACTATATGGGATAATGTAGCTCGCTACAACTATTACGTCTTTATTATTTGCATTTATCTCATCAAGTTTCCCTCCTTCAGGGTTGTACTTCACTTTATGTGATTCCCTGGTTAGCTTTTGGTGTGTAAGTTTGTTTTTCATAGATGATAATACTTCGCCCTATAACCTTTTGTTGTCTTGTTGTTGAAGCTAAGCTGTTGTTTATTGTTTCAGATAACAGAGGAGTTTGAAGAGGTTCCAGTCCAAAGCCGGGGTTTTGGCATTCTTGATGTCGGGTATCGATCAAAGGTAATAGTTTACCATTGATAAAACATTCTACCGTAGTCTGGGCTCACTCAATAATAAATTGAATATTGATGTTCCTTTTGGTTTTGCTTACATTTCACATGCACTCAGTAAATGTTCTTATGTGATAAAAGTCTGCAAAAAGGAACTTAAATCCTGCATCGTACGCTTTCACGGAACAGCCTATGCAGGCTTCCGTGCACTTGGCATTCTTGCAACTACTTAGATATTATTATTTGAAGAAGAGTGAAATCTTCAACATCTGCTAAATTAGGCCCATTTTAATATCTTAAAGTTTATCTGGATTGACCTTGCAGATTTTTGTTTGTGTTTTATAATTCATGCATTGTAAGTGAGCTGCCAAATTTGATCTTTCTCTTTTTTAGGGTTTCTCAGTTAATTTATACATGTTTACAGTTGTTAGCGACTTTATTATGCAGGATGAGGCTTGGGCAGCAGGGGGAAGTGGGATTTTATTGCGAACCACCAATGGCGGCAAGACATGGACCCGTGACAAAGCAGCTGACAATATTGCCGCAAATCTATACTCTGTAAAGTAAGTATAACCCTTTCAAAAAGTTTCTCTATGTATTTGATATTTTTGTAATTTATCAAATCACTTTTTTTACCACTTCAACATAAGAATACTCCACTTATTGAACTCGGACCAAAAAGGAATAGCAATTTATTTTTTTGTTTTTGTTTTTTTATGAGTTCATGTTCTCAAGGAACCAAAAGAAACAATGAGTTTGAAGTATGCGCTATTTGCCCATTACAATCTCTATCACTGCAGGTTTATCAATGATAATCAAGGATTTGTGCTGGGGAATGATGGGGTCTTGCTTCGGTATCTTGGATGAAGTTGTAATTTACACACGGTAATTTATTCTTGTCTACCTTTTGGTCTTCTTGGGATCAATGAACTCTGCAGTTACAATTTCATTTTGGCTGGGATGAAATGAACAAAATTAAGAAAATTGAACCTAAATGAAATGACCAAGCAAAATATAGAAACTGTTTTAACCAAAAATACTTATATATATAAACTGTGCTTAAATTGTTTTTGAATGACCAAATTATTGACCTCTAATGGCAAAAAGAAAAAAATTCATTGACATCTGCATCTATGCAGGTTTATCAATAGTGCTTGCAATTTTGTACTGCGGATACACACATCTATGATCCGGTATCAAAAGCTACGAAGAGGGGTCGCAATCTCATTCATTTAATATTGTAATTTTGCTGTAATTATTACATGTAAAAATTACCATTCGCCAACAAATATTATGTCCTTAAAACTAGAAAATTAGTGGTAACTATTTGTTATAAATAGTAGTGAAATAATTATTGATTTGTTGGATCTGGACCCAAGATTTGGATCCTGTTTTGTTCTGTATCTTCCAATTGTTCTCTTTTTCAATGAAATAATATGTCATGGTAAGTTTGGCCATCTATTTTCATTAGGGTTTTTGGTCTTTTTCAGTCGAATATAATTTTTTTTGTGGAAAAGGTTAAAATAAAAAATTAAATAAATAACGAATTTCTGCCTCTCCCTTACACATTTGTTGTACAAATGCAAATGTCTTTTGGAGAGAGTAAGATATTTCAGTAACAAGTTTGTAATAACCCCCAGCATACCTAGTATAAAGTGTAGACGTATAACGCGCATCAATAACACATCTACTCCATGTGAATTCCTTGTATGTCTTGGAATTCAAAGATTTTGGGTCTCCATATTCTATGAGGAAAAGTACACAAATTACATACTGTATTCTCTACATTGTGTTTCCATATTCTTTCAATAATAGTTTTTGTGTATATATATAATCTCATGCTCAATCCAATCAAAATAACTACGGTTATATTTTTACTATACTGAGAGACATCAATCGTACCAACATATCATGATTCGCTTGTAATATATCAGCTTAGCCTTAATTGTTTTCATTTTGGCTCTTTTCTCCTCTTAAGCACTATGTGGTCGGAAACTTGATGATGAGAAAGTGATCTTAAAGAAGCACAAACACTGGATGACTCAATATAGACGTGTTTAAAAAGAGGCAAAGGAGTAGCAGAAGCATCTTATGACATTCAAGGAAAACGTGAAATTCATCGAAACTTTTAATAAACAGAATGACCAAAAGTATACATTAACCATCAATGCCTTTTTTCTATACGGATGTCCTTATGTCTAGTCATTCTTTTTTTCTTTTATCCCTTTAAAATTAGACATAAGTAACTGTAACATATTGTGAGGGTTTCTTTTCTAAGTTCGTTAGTTGAACTAATGAATGCTGGAAATATCATCAAGAAATTGTGGTTGCATTTGCTGCCGCTACTATACCAATATGAATTCTTTAGAAGAGTTGAGCAAGTTAAGAGGAGACTAAAAATGACATAGTCTGGTCGTTGAAGTATGAAGGGCATGTTAGTCAAACACTGATGAAAATGATGACCTTACATCAGGCTAAATAGGAGGGCTTGTGATAAAAGCTTAGTTGAATAGAATAATTATCAGCCGCATGTAGTATCCGTGAAGCATGAGGGCTCATTTGTGGTGTTATTGCAGTCTCATTCATTTTTGTGATTTTTTGTTTGTGCCACCGATAATAACAATGCACTGTTGGCTTATCCACGTTCTCATTTAAAGTTTCAGTTTCATATGGGATATGTACTCATGTTAACTGTGATCTGCCTTCTTTACATTTTCAGCCATTCTGGCAGCCACATAACAGAAAAGTTGCATGAAGTATTCCAAACATGGGTTGGAGAGCCAACGGTGGTCTTTGGCTTCTTGTTCGTGGTGGTGGACTTTACCTTAGCAAAGGTGCAGGGCTAAATAAATATTAAATATCTTCTTTTTTGGGGTGTCGATATTTTCTGCACTTCCCTGATGAAGTTATATAAATGTGTGTTTCAAGCAGTTTGAATCCTTATATTACTATAGGGGATAATGTAGCTAATATATAAGTCTTACTGTCTTACCCATCATTCTCGAGGTGATAATTCATGAACGCTACAACTATTACGTCTTTAGTATTTCCATTTATCTCGTCAAGTTTCCCTCCTTCAGGGTTGTACTTCACTTTATGTGATTCCCCAATTCTAGCTTTTGGTGTGTAAGTTTGTTTTTCATAGATGACAATACTTCGCCCTGTAACCTTGTTGTCGTCTTGTTGATGGAAGCTAAGCTGTTGTTTATTGTTTCAGATAACAGAGGAGTTTGAAGAGGTTCCAGTCCAAAGCCGGGGTTTTGGCATTCTTGATGTACAATGCCTTAACATTTCTAGCGGTGAAATTCCACATTCCAGTCCAAAGCCGGGGTTTTGGCATTCTTGATGTTGGGTATCGATCAAAGGTAATAGTTTACCATTGATAAAACATTCTACCGTAGTCTGGGCTCGCTCAATAAGAAATTGAATATTGATGCTCCTTTTGGTTGTGCTCACATTGCACATGCACTCAGTAAATGTTCTTATGAGATAAAAGTCTGCAAAAAGGAACTTGAATCCTGCATCGTACACTTTCACGGAACAGTCCAATGCAGGCTTCCGTGGGCATTCTTGCAACTACTTAGATATCTTTATTTGAAGAAGTGTGAAAGCTTCAACATCTGTGCTAAATTAGGCCCATTTTAATATTTTAAAGTTTATCTGGATTGACTTTGCAGATTTTGGTTTGTGTTTTATGATTTATGCATTGTAAGCGAGCTGCCAAATTTAATCTTTCCCTTTTTTTAGTTTCTAGAGAACCCGTGTTGTCTGGATTTCTCAGTTAATTTATACATGCTCACATTTGTTAGCGACTTTATTATGCCGGATGAGGTCAATGGATTCCCGTTTTGGCCTGTCAAGGTCTGATTTTTTTTATTCACTTGTGCTTTGTTTCTCTTACAGATTCTGCTTCTTCATGTACGATTTTTTGCATTTATGGTTTTGCTTTATGTTGGTGGTTGTATTTGAGCATTATGGTTTTTCTTTATCATACTCTTGACTTGTTTGTGATGGGTGCGTTCTGCTTGGATTTGACTTTTTTCATAGAATGGAATAACTAAAAAAAATTTATAGCCTTTTCGACTTGCATTATTCTACTGAATGGGACTGAACATAGTGAGGATTTTGTCATTTAGGATATCCTGCTCTAAAATTTGTAATTTATATATTGAACGGGATTGAACATATAATTATTTAGTGGCAAATTAAGGTTCCCTCTATCCGTTCAAATGATGGTAGCGTTGTTTTAAAGTAAAGTGTGCAATTTAATTATTGCATCAATATAATTGATAGTTTTACGCATATTAGGCTTAAGATTTGCTTACATTGAGTTGCCTTCTGGAGCACAGAATTTCAGTAGTTTGGCACGTTTGGTTTGATGTACTCTTTGATAAAAGTAACTCTGTTTAGATTCTTAGGTTTTGCGCCAATTTGATAAGTATTTGAGGTAGATCTTGTGGGTTTTGCATTTTCATTGGAGGAAAATCCCTGATCCTACGAAGTATTTCGTCCAATTCTTTGGAACAGAATAGGTGTAAGTATATTTCATTTGATAATTCCGTATTTGTTCAGGTACTTGAATAGAATCTGTTGGTGAAGTGTGTTACATTTATTTTGAACTACCTGTTATACATGGGATTTCCCTAACAAGAAAGAAGACACTAATATATTGACTACCTAGGGTGTAGATCACAGAAAGGTGAAATTGACAAATTTTTTGGAACGGAAAAGATGCAAGTTTCTCTCATTTGATAATTTCATATTAGTCCATGCATGTGAATACTGTCTGTTAGTAAATGTGTTACATGTAGTTTAAACTACCTGTTATACATGGGTTTTTCTTAACAAAAAAGAAGACACTAATATATTGACAGCCTATTGTGTAGATCGCAGGAAGGTGAAATGACAACTTATTATGCCAACATGAATTCTTTTACTTGATTTACCCTCATTCACCCTTACGGTAAGTGTCTTCCAAATAGTGAATATAATGATCTTGGCATGTGCACCTCGTTCTCTTGATGATTGAATGGTTTAAAGATGTGGACCTAATGGTTAAGAAGTCACAGTTTTAGAGGATATGTGAATTTATAGCAATAGAAATCTTTATCAAATGCACCATGCACCGTTATATAAACGGTGACTCTAGTGCTAATAGGCATCAGAAACCATACTTTTTGATCACAATAGGCACAGCTTGGGGTCTGTGCCTGATGAAGGATATTGGCCAATTCAGTTATAGCATTAAAAAATGCCTTAACATTTCTAGCGGTGAAATTCCACATTTAATTATGTACAATGTAGTACTATTTTCAATGGTGGATTCACATACAATCACAAGAAGTCAATTAACCCCATTAAGATATTTTCTCTAATTAAAATTAAGTGGTTATCCTTAAATTAAGAAATACGGGCAAAATATGTTTTGAGTCAGGTTTGATGGAAGTCCTGTAAGATCAAAATAAAATGGTGTCTTAGAAATCATTTGTAGGTCGGTGGAAGGGACAGAGTAGTTCTGTTAGGGTTGTCAAAACTGTGGTGGTTCCATATATTTTTGGTCTGTTTTCAACATTATACTATCTCTTCCCCAGTTTTTTGGTCAAACGGAAAGCTTGAACTGTAGGAAAAGGTTACTTATGGAGTGGTAATTCAATTGTTGCCTAGGAATTTCTTGCGACTCTTTTTAATGTCATTTATCACTGTGTTAACAACAAAATCGTGTCACTCATAGGTAGTTTGCCTTATATAGCTATACTTATTCGCACATACGTTCCACGTCTACTTTATTACGTACTGTAAATAAACCACTTCTGAAGAGAGAGAGCTAGCTAAACAACAAAAACAATAGTTGAATTTGCTATTTTTCAATATAATTAGTCAAAATGAAGTAAATAGCCGAATTAAGAAAACATCTAAATACCAACAAATAACAAATCTGATTTTATACATAAAGTAACCCATTTACATAAGTTCATTAAATAGGCATGACAAGGCACATTTTGAAGCTATATTCAGGGATGTGGATATATTTTATTTTATTTTGGTCCGGAGAGATATATGGTCTATATGGATATTGCAAATGGTTCGGAAAAAACAACAGAAAAAATATATAGCATATGGTCCGAGAATGATGTTTGAATAGTGAATATAATTAATAATTATGACGCTGGGTTAGGTCCACTTGCTTAACTTCAGAACTTGAACTCTGTCTCCATTTCTGGGCAAAATCTTTAACATAACCTAGTCATGTGAGGCTTGCTGCTTTGATGAGAACCCAACCACGTGAGTGATATGCTGAAAACATGATATTTCAGACCATTTTCATCTATAAATTGCAGCAACAACCTTTGTTACTCTCGCAAACTCTCTCAAACATGGAGTTTTTTCTGTTTATGCTCTTGGCTCTCTCAAGCACAGCCTTCTCCACCCCCACTCCCACACTGCCCAGCACAGCCTTCTCCACTCCCACACTGCCACCACTGCCCACTCAGACTCCGTCGCCACCACCAACCGCGAATCTAACCACTCCCACACTCACCATGACAGCCATCTCCATTCCCACACTATCCTCACTTCCTAATCCCACAGTGCCTACACTGCCGTCGCCACTGCCGAGTCCGACTCCATTACCACCACGATCCGGCTACGGTAGAAGGGCCCCCAAACCACCGACTCCGGCCACTCCTAACAACAACCCCAGTCGCCCAGACATCCCATGCATCATCCTATGCTTTACCCCAGACTTCCCGACTCCATACATACCGGTGCCGAACACCAATGCTAGTGCTCCTGCTAGTGCCAGTGTTCCTACGTGGCCACTGGTGAAGATGCTGCTGGCAATGGTGTTAGGAGGGTTTCTCATATGATTTTTACGTATTGGGTTGTTCTCGTGTTGGATGTTTCTGCTGACATGATGGCTAGGCTAGCTTGTGTTTGTCTTAGTTTGGCAATTAACAATCTCATCCTTATCGATCCCACGGTGCCTTTTATCTGTTGGGGTCTGGACGGTCCTGGCGATGACCAGCCTTTCTATGATTTTTTTTTGGAGGACAAGGCGGTTGTGAAAATGATTGATCAATGTTAATTGGCTTAAAATCATCACTGGCTGCATGTTGGGTTTTTAGTGTTAAAGAATGTCTCTAAGCTGACGTGGAGTAGATAATGAAAGTGCCTATTATTAGGAAAACGTGCAGGAGTAAGTAACGTGTAAATAATGAAAGTGCCTATTATTAGGAAAATATGAAGGAGTAAATAACGTGGAGGCAAGTTTCTGACTCTGGATAGCAATGCTCCTTTTATTTTTTTGCATGGACCACCTATGTATCCTACACACCCATCAGTACTGGTCACTGTGCTTGGTACAGTTTTTTTTTTTATCAGAAACAACAACATGTTAGTTTTGTGATGTGATAAAGTGGGAGTGGTACTGCACTTTAGTTATTGTTTGGGGCTTTTTTTGGCCATTGGATTGGTGAGTGCCATTGGTTTGTAGGGACAAGATAGTTTATGGACTGTACTCTTTGCACTAAATAAAAATCAGAATATTAGCTAGTAATTGAAATGAAAATATTGGCTTTATTATACATGGCTTCAGCAAAGATTTGACTTTCCTTCAAAGATTGTATTCTCCCAATTTAAATTTAAAAATTGTTGCAAAGCTGTAGAAATTAATGATCATTTTAATTTCTGCATTTTTATTGGGTTTCATTCAAGCAGCAGGAAAATTCATTACATCATTAACTGAACTAAACAAAAGTTTATCTATTTTTTCATAATGATTAGTACTTGTAATTAATTATCACAGAATGTATCTTTAATTCAACTCGTGCCGGCAGGTTATAAAGTTTCACTAATTGAAATAAATATCATCTTTTAGCCAGTTTA
>QANT01008229.1:0-18129 GCA_003254885.1 Purshia tridentata | reverse complement strand
CCCCCATTTCACCCATAAAAAAAGACTTATCTTCTTTCTAAAGTATGGAAATAATGTTTCTTAAACAACATAAGTGAGAAAAGTGATGAATAAAGTAATTATATAAATAGATAATAATGTTACTAACTCTTGACTCTTATAAAAGACATCCATCCTATTCCCTATATTCCATAATCGGTTAAACGGGTGATGATCGGCGGTGAAGGAGGAAACCCAAATCCGAGCCGTCGACTATTGGATGGATCGGGTGAAGACTAAACGGGTGGCGGCTCGGGCGGTAAGTGGTGGTGGGCGGGTTGATGCCCACCCCTAATAATTTGTTTGTAGAGAACACATTGCCTTCATTCAAGTAAAAAACAAAACAAAAAAAAGAACTAGAAAGTGGATGTTAGAAGAGCATAACTGTGAAGTTATCTAATGGTTACGTCAAAAGGTATTATTAAGTAACAGGTACAAAGGTTTAAATGCTGCATTTAAGTTATTTCTTTTAGGGTGTCAGTGTTATAAAGTGTAATTCATTTTTTGTTAATATATGTAGAAGATGAAATTAAATTTGAAGAGGTAGAGATATCACCATTATTAAGGTAGCTAGCTCAAGGTCTACCAATGAGTCTACTGAAATATGATGGGTATGAGATTGGGGAGTGCCATTTTCACCCAAAGGCACAGGACAATGTGCATGCTGTCCAAAATAGTGGGGTTAACTTGGTGGTGAATACAATGCAAGTGGCAAGCGCGAAATATAAGAATTTGGTCCACACTGACATGGTTTTTTATGGGGTTATCTAAGAAATTTGGCAGCTAAATTATACTGATTTTCAGATTCATTTGTTTAAGTGTCTGTGGGTTGGAAATAATAAGGACATAAAAACATATGAACCCTACATATGACCTAGGGTTCATATTAGTTAAACTTAATAGAATGGGTCACAAGAACAATGTATTTGCCTGGCTACCCAAGTGAAGCAAGTCTTTTTTGCAGAAGATTCACCTGATTCGAACTGATTAGCCATGCATGCAGCCTTTAATAGATACTATAATGACTATGCTCATGAGGATGATTTAGGGGACGATGTGCTTGATCATCCGTCCTTTACCAATGTTCTTCATCTGTTTAAAAGTTTGATGAGCTAATAAACGAGGATGATACCATTTACAAAAGGGCTGATTGTGAGGGAATATGGATAGATCGCGTTCAAGAAAAGAAAAAGAAAACACAACAGGGAGAAAATATTATATATTTTCCATCTTATGATCACTTTGTTTATGTATAATGGTACTATTGCTATTGTGTTGTCATAAATGTTATTCAATAGGAATTTTGGTATTTATTGTATTTTGCTGATTTGGATACTTATTTATTTAGGGCATGTTACTTACCCGTAATCAAAATTAGATATGTGTCGGACTGAACAGTAATCAGAATGAGCTGTAATTGGAATCAAACATTCTCATCAATGTGTTTACAACATGTTAGGAATTAGAAAGAAAATAAATATGATTCTCATAAACGTATCTACTAATGGGCAGGAATTGGAACTAAAACTAATTTAATTACTATAATACCCTTATACAAAATACACAATTTTTACAAATATAAAAAAGTTTTTAGGGAGATAACTATTTATTTATCAAGGAGTTCTTTACTTTACATTTTTAGAAATCTAAAATGAATTCTCATAAACGTGTTTACTAATTAGCTCTCCATTTTCTATTGTCAGCAAAGATATATGCATAGATATCAAGGGTTCTTTGTGTTCTTTACATTTCTAGCATTCCTTGTAAAATAAAATTAATATAGAGGGCAATTTGCTTCAGTTTTTAATTTATGTGGTAACATAAAAATCAAATTAAAGTTTAAGTGGGTATTTTGTTTAAAACCATGTAAAATTACTTACATTTGTTGAGGACAGTTTTAGATTTTCAACAAAAAAGTCAGGGTAGTTTTGGAATGAAAATACCTATTCCCTTTCTCCCCTCTCCATTCTGGATCCTTTCAACGGAATTCAATTATTCCAAGATCAAGTATTGTATTTTCCAAGTTATGTGGGCCCTACCATATTCTAATTACTTTATAAGGTAGGTAAACATGAGAATGGTAATGGGAATCATTCCCAAATGCTAGTAAAAACATTAATAAAATGGCAACAATTATTCTCATTCATGCGTTTACTTGCATTTGGGAATGATTCTCATTATCATTCCCATGTTTACTTACTTTATAGAGGAATCAAAAGATGATAAGGCCCACGTAATGATTCTCACGTTTATTGGTACTATATCCATTCTCTGTTGAATCGATCTCATACTTTGCACCGTTTACTACTCTGCGATTCGTACACTTGCAAGTATGCTTAAGTTGGAATAAATGTGTAATAATTTTGCTTTAAGAAAACTAGTAGTAACGGGTAAAAAGTATAAAGTCGATCCCACAGGGAATGGGTCTAGCATAATAAACCAATTCAACTTCCAAATTAAAAGCACAAACACACGCACACGGATATGAGGTTTAGATTAAGATAAAAAACATAAGTAAAAACACTAAGTTCATTGCAATGCTAAGAATTCAGAATCCATTACCAATTTATCAAAGTACAACTAAGCAATCTAAGATGATGCACACATATAATAAAGTTTACCAGCTGGAAGGCCTTGATTATCGGATACTCACCTAACTATTGTTCCCCTAATGCATAGACTAATAACTTGATTATCACAAATTAGCCTAGATAACTAAACATGTTCAAAAGAAGTGATAAATATCATTTACTTAAGCTGTCAACCATGCAAAAGTTATTAAGTACATGTGAGAACGGTAAACACATAGACCCTCCTATGAACATCTATGATCTCTTCCTTCAAGGATACGTTCTTAGAGTACACCCTTGTTACCTAGTGGAATTAGTGATTTGGCTCGGCATCATTGGATGCACTTGCATTTTTAGGATTTCAAGACTACTGAATATAATTCGGCTCTGTTTAGAATCAACTCACAATTGAAGTTATGTGGGGAGAAGATTACTGATGAAGGCATGATGGAAAAAAATGTTATTACGTTTCATGCCTTAATGTTTTGCTACAGTAATATTGAGAGAAAAATTTGAAGAAGTATTCTGAGTTGATTGCATATCTCCTTGTTGTATAATAAAATAACGAGTTTTTGATGAAAAATCATAAATCATGTCCAACTGAATCTACATCATTCCCTAAAGTAAATGCTGTTGCATTTTAAGGTCACAGATGAGGTCGTGGCCGTTGTCACTATACTGGCCAAAACCGTGGTGGTCCTAACAATTTGGAGAGTTACATAAAATAAGTAGATTTATGACAAACAATACAAAGAGAAAGCTCTATAAGATAAAGTTTTCAAGGATAATGTTTGTCATAGGTGTGGCTCAAGTGAGCATTGGTCTCGTGGTTATCATACACCAAAACACTTGGTTGATCTCTACTAAACTTCACTAAAAAGAAAAGAGAAAGACAAATAATCGAAGCTAGGATAGTTAAGCCCAATTAGAATTCTTTTGTTTTAAGTACTTGCCTAAAAGTTTTCTTACTTTGTTGTCGTTCTACTTAAGCTTATTGTTCAAGTCAGTTATTATTCAAGTACTTGTTTAATAGTATTCAAATATCCATTCATGAAGCTTATATTTGGCGAAATCCAAAAGGAATTTACTTGGCTTTAAGAATATACTTTTGAATGGATTCATCATACTGAAACAAGGAATGAAAATAATCTTGAGTATTTATCATACAATCATACGAGTTGTTGAAGCTCATATTATTAGCGACTAGAAGTTCACTAATTCTGAGCTTTTTAAACTTTGGTATAACCACCTTAGTCACCCTGAATTCACAATGATTGGATCATAACAAGTTCATTTGGGTACAAACTTGCAAATAAATATATTGTGCTGCATAACAACAGTTTTTACAAAACTTACTCACAAGGGAAATTGGTTGTTAAACCATCTCCACAGAAGGTTGAATTAGAATCCTCAATATTTTTGCAAAGAATTCAAGAAAATATTTGTAGACCAATTCAACCACCATGTGGACCATTTCATTACTTTATGGTCCTGGTTGACGTATCGACAAAATGATCGCATACTTGTCTCTTATCAAGTTGAAATGTGACTGTTGCTTAACTTCTTGTTTAGATAACCAAGTTACGATCACAATTTCCAGATCATCCAATTCAGTAAATTCGACTCGATAATGCCTCTGAGTTTACATCTCAGGCATTTAATGCTTATTGTGAGTTGATTGAGATTATGGTTGAACATTATGTTCCTCCTATGCATACTAATAATGGTTTAGTTGAAGTGTTTATTAAACGATTACAGTTGATTGTTAGACCTTTTTTTAAAAAATCAAAATTGCATGAGCATGTGGACACGCCATCTTACATGCGACATCATTGGTTCGTTTAAGACCTATTTCAGACTCTTAGTATATTTCTTTTCAACTTATACTTTGTAATTCACCTAATGTTTCACACTTACGAACATTTAGATTTCACAATGTATTTACCAATTGCACTCCTACAACATATTAAGATGGCTCATCAACATAAATTGGGAATTTATGTGGGTTTTGATTCACCATCGATTATTCGTTATCTGGAACCAATGATAGGTGACATATTCACCGCACGCTTTGCAAATTGTTATTTTGATGAGACAAATTTTAAGTCATTGGAAGGAGAAAAGATCTTTCCTGAATAACGACATGAATTGTTGTGGAAAATATTCATTCATCCCATCTCAATCCTCGAACCACTCAATGTAAAAATGAAGTACGAAGCATACTTTATCTTAAATGGATTGCTAATCAAATGCCAAATGCATTTACTGAAACAGCAAAGGTGACAAAGTGACTCAAGCCCCAAAAGGGGCTTAAATACTTGAAAATAGAGATATTTCTATAAATTATGCATACACAAAAGAATTGTGGGATCAAAATGATATAGTCATCAATGACATCTTTTTGTTTGCAGTAGCTACTAAGATCAATGAATGTGGTAATATAGAACCACACACTACCAATGAATGTAAACAAAGACATGATTAGCCTTAGTAGAAAATAGCAATTCAAGCGGAATTAGATTCTTTGGAAAAACGTATAGTATTTGGATCTGTTGTTCAAACACCACAAGATGTGAAACCCATTGGTTACAAGTGGGTATTAACTAGAAATCACAATGAGAAAAACGAGATCGTAAGGTATAAAGCACGATTTGTGGCACAAGGTTTTTTCACAACAACCTGAGATTGTTGAACACACATATTCTCATGTGATGAATGAAACATATTTTCATGTAATGAATGCAATCACATTCCATTATTTATTAAGTCTAGTGGTTTCTGAAAAGTAAATATGAGACTTATGGACGTGGTGACCACATATTCATATAGGGAATTATATGCAAATATCTATATGAAAATTCTAAAAGGTTTGAAGTTGATTAAAACAAAACCATGAGGTATGTGCTCAATATTGAAGCGATCATTGTATGCATTGAAGCAATCTGGAAGAATGTGGTATAATTGCCTCAGTGAATATTTGACAAGAGAATGATACGTTAATGATCCTATATGTCCTTGTGTGTTCATAAAAAAACTCAATTTTGGATTTGGCATTGTCATAGTATTTGTGGACGATATGAACTTGATTAGAACTCTTGATGAACTCATAAAAGCTGCCAAGTATTTAAAGAAAGAATTTGAAATGAAAGACCTTGGGAAAAAAAATATATTTTTCAGCCTGCAGATTGAGCTATGTACTAATGGAATTCTTATCCATTAAACAACATATACTAAGAGAGGATTGAAACATTTCAGTATGGACAAAGCTTATCCACTGAGTAACCCAATGGTCATTCGATCTCTTAACACTAAGAAATATCATTTTTGTCCCAAAGAGGATGATGAAAGGATTCTTAGTTAAGACGTACCATATCTTAGTATAATAGGTGCTTTGTTATACTTAGCACAATATACAAGACCAGACATAGCATTTGCAATTATTTTGTTGGCAAGATATAGTTTTGCTCCAACAAAAAGGCATTGGAATTGTCTTAAAGATATTTTGAGATATCTTTGAGGAACAACATATATGGGTTTATTTTACTCAAACACATCCATAGATAGCCCATATCTGATTGGATATGTAGATCTTGAATATCTCTCTAATCCACATAAAGGTTGTTATCAAACTAGATATGTTTTTACTTGTGACAATTCATAGATAGCCCATATCTGATTGGATATGTAGATCCTGAATATCTCTCTAATCCACATAAAGGTCGTTATCAAACTAGATATGTTTTTACTTGTGACAATACTACAATATCATGGAAATCTACCAAGCATACACGTTTTTATATATCATCAAACCATTTAGAAATTCTCACTCTTCACAAAACAAGCGGGGTCATATATGGTTGAAATCTATGATCCATCATATCCGGAACACATATGATCTATTCCAATCACAAGTATTCCAACAGTAATATACAAAGATAATGCTGCATGTATTGCTCAAATCAAAGGAGGAGACATCAAGAGCGATAAAACCAAGCATATTTCACTCAAATACTTCTACACACATGAGCTCAAGAAGAATCGTGAAATTGAAGTCAAACAAATCCGCTCTTGTGAAAATGTTGCAGATCTCTTTACCAAATCTTTGTTGAAGTGTACGTTCCAGAAATTAATGCATTCTATCAACTTCCGCTGACACTCTCAACTATCAGATTGACATATGCTATTGTCAGGGGGAGCATCTTGTTACACCAGGACATATAGGTGTTGTACTTTTTTTTCTTCGACTAAGTTTTTATCCCATTGGGTTTTTCCTAGCAAACTTTTAATGAAGCAGCAGTATGTGCGTCCAATGCCATATCAATGAAAAGTTGTATTCTTTTTCCTTCATGTAGGATTTATGCTAATAGGTTTTCCTCACAAGGTTTTAATGAGGCAACTGTCATTGATTGATGGACATCTAAGGGGGAGTATTATAACTAAATAGCTTGAGGTTGACAGTAACAATCTGTGAGGTGGCTCCCAATAGCTTTTGAGGTGGTTGTCCACCATTCAATTTATCATGTGTAATGTACATGTGTCTTTACCATGTCTTTACTTACTAAAGAAGGTTAATGTACACCATGCCACCGCCAAGTTTACTTTGCCTATAATAGGCTACTCTTTGGTTGAAATAAGAACAAAGCTTACTCTAAAGCTTTATACTGTCTAAATTCACTATCTCTCTTTTTAGTTTTGCATTCAACAATTCAACACAATATCAACATAAACAAAAAAAGTGAAACAGTATGAGCCGCTAGATGAATATGAAGATGGACATTAGAAAAAAGAAAGTAAATAGTTCAAAATATAAATTACACCTAATAAATTATACTCAAAGTTAAAACAGGTTGCAACTTTTAAATGGATGGTCTTGCTACTTAGCATATTGAGGTGGCAAGAAGGCTCCCCCCACACAAGTTTTTCTCGTCAATAATAAGCCTGGATGCGATTGCACTAATCCACACAAACATGAAGTATCACACATTTATTGAAAGTTGTCAAAAATCTACAGTAAAAAATGGGTCGGGTGACAATGCACAGACTAGAGATGATAAAATTTAGAGGAATTGAATGAATCCATATAGTGGGGGTTGGTTTATATTTATAACAAAACTGGAAGAAATAAAATTAAATGGAAAGAAGAAGGAATTTGAGCTGACGTCGTATGCATCAGAAGTGATGGGTTCTGGCCTGGAATTTGTAGAAGATTGAGTTCATGTTAATTTGGTAAATTGCAATGAGATGAAATTAATGATGTGGTGGTTATATACATACGTAGGGGATTTGCCTTTGCCTCTGTTAATTTTGTTTCTCCCACAATGAGCATAATCAAGGCCCTGATAAGAGGTCAGGATTGGCAGGCTCTCCCCCTTGAATATCCACACTGGCCATGATGTTTGCTGTCTGTTCAGGAGTTGATGTGCTTTTTTGGCTGTCACTATTTTCTGAGATGCCCATGGCAACTGAATCACCCAAAGTTACCTTTGATGGCTTCCCATGCCCATCATTCTTCTTCTTAGCATTCATTTGCCATATCTTTAAGGCCTTGTTAGTTTGTTCATCAAAGATTGACTTCTTCATTGTTGATCCCATCTGTAATTTCCCAAAAGGAGAAAAAGAAAAATGCAAACCAATAACCTCAGATGAAAATAGTAACCCATCAAATTTATCATGCACTTCATTGTTGGTTCACATCTCAACAGCTTAAGTTTTAGACAACAGTGGCAAACCAATAAAAGTTTTATATATGGTATACAAAAAAAGGTATAGATTTCGAATCCTTGTAAGTGTAATATCTCCATATAAGTTGAATTCCACATGAAAAAAAGAAGTAAAACGACAAACATATGAATAGTTAATGATTGTACCTGAGTAACCAATGCATATAGCGGAAGTGTGATGTAGCTGCACATAAATTGGACAGCTACCCTGCTCAATGAAATTCACTATCATTTTAAGATACTCTCAATCTTAAATTTGTTAAATTATACATATTAAGACATCTCTTTTGCACATGAAAAGAATAAGAAATATGTTAAAGCACCGTCTAGGAAACAAGAAAGAACATGTTTAGGATGATAATATCATCTAAGCAAGGAAGTAGTGTGTGCTTATAACAACTTCTGGGTACGTTTTCTTTACACAAACCCGAAAAAACACGTATCGGTATCATCATAAAATAGGGAAAAAGAGAATACATACCCAAGTGCAACTCTGATCATTGTAAGAACGAAATTATCATGAAAACAAGATCTTATCCCAAACTCGTACTGCATTAGGATTCAAGAGAAAGCATTTAATTTAGAATGCCAGCAATGAGTGACATAGAAATAACCATAATGAAGTAAAAGGGGATTGGTTTTCTTACCCATATCCAGAAGAAATATGTTATCTCAAATGCATTCTGTAAAAGTGAAATGAACAATCAGATGAAAGAAAATCTTGAAAATCTAGGTACATTATGGCACAAATAAGTGTCTATTAGGCAAAAACAAAAAGATGAGGAGGCTTGCTTAATCTACCTGAAACAGGACAAAATGGATCAAATAAAGAACTAACTGGGGCCAGCAAAACCAAAAATGCTTGTCTGTGACTTGCACCAAAGGTATCCCTTGGACTACAGCATGTCTTTCTTGGATTTCAATTGCCATTTGAGCTATAATTGATTGCAGCTTTGTTCCAACAGCTAAGATTATCTTCAAACAATAAAATTGTGAGTCATCGATCATTTAAACTTGCAGTATTATTATCTGATTTATTTTAAGCATTTCATATAAAACTTCTTACAACTAGAGGAAGTATAGACAGCACAAACATTGCCTCCCATCCTGAAACAAATGAAACCAATAACTAAATAATACTGTATATATCTGTTATTTAGTTTTGAGATATTAACATCAAATAGATTGATAAAAGAAAAGGTCAACTCAGTTACCAAAAAATAAAATAAAAACAGAAGAAAATTTAAATAACTAACCATAAACATTGAGAAGCAAGTAGAGCACCATTGAAGTCCATAAAAGTGGACTGCCAGCATCATCAAAATAGTTAGAAAAGAGCATAGAGCATTGTTCTCACATATGATATATGACGTACATAACTTTAATTCGGAGAAGGAAACTTGCTAAACAAGCCACAAAACACAAAATTTGTGAAACAAATGTTAGTAATTAAGTATTTTTACCTGATTCCAACAACTACCTTAAAGTCATCTTCTAATGACCTTTTGATATATTTTTGAAAGTCAAAGTTACTTCCAGGTCTTAAATGGACCTATAAGAAGAACAGACCAGTCAGCCACCTTGCTAATAAAAACATGATGAATATCAATTATATAACTAAAGAAGCTTACAGAGACGAATCCATGTCGCATGGTCATGTAGTCAGCCCTACGAACAGACCTAAGGAATTGTCGAAAAAAGCATACCTGAAAATAATTGACATTGCATAAGAAACGTATTCTGGAGGTTCAAGCAGCATCATAAAAACTTAATCCATAGGGCAAAATCCATCCATTGCTGCTTCTTTATATTTTCTTCTTTTACGTTTTTCACTTCGACAAAGTTGAACTTTAGACATAATATATGAAACTGAATGAATTAATGAATGAACAGACAAAGTTCACTTTCTTCTTTTACTTTATGATTACCCAGGTGGTTATGCTGGCCTTTACAATACAACAAGCCAGATTATATCCAAGTGTTTGCATTGAATGTATATAAAAGGATAGGTAATTTAAAGCCCTCAATTTGATTAACTGATTTTTATTTTATTTTTTCATAAAACTGTGAAAGAAATTGGAACAAAGGAGGAGGAATTAGTGACAGCAATCTTACAAAATAGAAGGTGATTGGCGTTTTAGTCCAGAATCTTGTGTGGTCTCTTACAAACGAAGTCTCGTGAGTAAGCCTGAACTTTGTAGGATCTGTTTAAAATAGAAAGAAACTTCACTTTAGCACTCAGTGCATTGCAGATCGACAAGTATAATGTTACTACCAACTCTAGCTAGCTGCACTAGAAATTACATTAAAAGACTAATAATTAATTAATTACAAACTTAATCAAATTGAGTAGCTGTTTTTTGTGTTATCCAATCATTTACCATTGAATTCACTATCATGTTTAGCCGATCGTTCCCATTCCTTCCACCCTCGAATCTGCAAAATAATTATATATATAATACATGTAAGGGTAAAATTTAATTGAATATTAAGTCATATATTATATAGCATGCGTCATCTCCATATCTGGAATCAATTTGAAGACATATTTTGAGAACTTAGAAGAAAATATAGATAGATAGATTAAAGTACCGAAATATATACTACACATTGATGTAAGGTGATGGGTGACCCACCTTCAATCTTCCAAGTGTCATGGTAATGGCACCGTATATAACGTGAAATACTGCTAAGAAGAATATGAAGATGTGCAACTGATGTAATGCATTTGTAGATATAAGCGGCACTTGTCCCTGTATGTATCAAAATACATCCATCCATCATATTTCGATTACGCAGAATGTACATCTTCAGAATTTATGGAGAAGAAAAAATAGATATTGAGCACAAAAATTTTAAAAAGAAAAAGAAAAAGAAAAATAAAGCTTAATAAAGCAATTGGCAATATAGCTAATAAGTAAGACTAGTTGAATTCAGATTGTAAAATAAGCAATATATCATACTGATGGGGTCATAGAAAATTGAACAACCAACTTACCCAAATAAGCAGAGATAAAAAGTGGGTTTTTATAGTGAATGAGAGTGATGACAAGCACGCACAGATGGTTGGTTTGTGTTGCAAATTCAAATTACAATGAACAAGTGGTGAGAGGGAGTGAGGAGAAATGAGTCAGAATTATGATATATAGATCTTCATCCAGGACCACTAAGTCATTCCCTTGGCATCACAATTTGTCAAAATGGGGAGATTTTTTTTGGGTCAATTACCAAAATGGAGATGGTACTTTGTTAAAAGATGTGTCAATGTGTCATCATTATGGAGTGTAGTAAAGCCGTTTATTTTTTAGATTATTAATTTTGTTTAAATAATTTTTTTAGATCACTCTTAAAGATATCTACAAAAAAGTTAACAAAATCGAAATTGTTTAGTCATTCTATAACTGTTATAAAATAAACAGAGTTTTGGTGATAATTAGGCTTACTATCTGTTTATTTGACATAAGTTATATAAATAAATAATTTCTTATTTAAATGATTTGTAGAGATGATCCTATGGATGTAAAAAATGTATGATTCCGATCATGAGACAACATTGCATAATTAGAATAAAAGGGAGAAAGTAGGAGAGAGTAAATTTGATTGCACATGCATATATCTATATTTAAACAATCAAACAAATTAAAAATTGTTGTGTTATATAAATGTTATCAAATAAACAAATGGTTTTGGAAAATATTAGGCTTATTGTCTGTTTATTTGGTATAAATTATATGAATAAACGATTTATGATATAATTGAATTTTTGTATAAATGATTTTGAAGATTAGAATAATAAAACCTTTTATTCATGTGCATAGAATAATAATCAAACGAAAAAATAAATATTTTTGATCACAAAACAACATTGCAAAATTAGAATAATAAGAGAAGATCAAAGGAGAAAATTAAAATTGCAGTGCACTAAAATAGCTCATGAATGGTTCTGATCATGATAGATTTTGAATTTTGAGTGCTCTAGGAGTTTTCGATCTATAGAACTTGGGCATTGTTGATTGAATTAATCTTCATCTACTTTTTATATTTTTTATTTCTTGTTTCTCATAATCAATTACGAGCTCTGATAAATTAATTTAGGATGAATCACATAAATTATGTGTTTTTTCTTTTTTTTGTGTGTGTTTATAATTTACTTATTTTTCTTCTAGCTAGTTATTACTTTCTTTCGGTTCGTTTTGGGTTTTGGACTAGCTAGGAAATTAAGTTAAGTGGTGAGATGATTCCCTTAGGCCCTAGCTAGGTAAAGAAAATTGCAAAATATAAACAAATAGAAAATAAAAACTGCCAAGAGATAGAACCACAAAAGAATGAGTGAGAATGAATGAAAGTGCCAAATGATTTTTTCATGTTTTTATCTTCTTGGTCATTGAAGGACAAAAGGTATGCTTGCAAGATTTAAGTGAGAGCTTTGAATCTTGATGGTAACTAAGAATTTTTCTTTGTGAAGAGTAAAAAACAACAAAAAAAGTTCACTAAGTAATATAAAAGAACATGGATAAGAAAATATTTAATTTCCACTTTTATTTGTTATTATAGAGGCCTATAGTCTTTTCTTTTCTTTTTGGGCCAAGAGGCCCATTGTCTTACCTCGGAGCAATCTCCTTGTTCACCGCCACCACCGCCGCCGCCACCACCGCCACTACCACCATGACCACCACCACCATGACCACCACCACCACCATGACCACCACCACCACCATGACCACTACCATCACCATCATCATCACCACCACCACCACCTAAAAATCGACGCTCATACCATAAAAGTCTGCGATGGTGAAAGGCGGCGGCAACACCTGGTGGTCTGTAAGGGCAAGGCAACATTGTGTCTGCAGCGTCTATGGGAATACACAATTTAGAGATGTACTTTTGCCCAAATGTTAGTAACAGAGAAATGAACCCTAAAACCATAAGCTCTGCAAAAGAAACAAATAATTAAGATCAGAAATATGCATCCATATCCCATTATACATAATCAATTAATTAAGGCCATTTCATTTTACGTACCTGCTTTAACTTTTTCAAGAGCTTCAAGCAAACCACTTTTTCTCCTATGTTCAAACCACTGCAATCGAAAATGCACAAATTTAATTATGAGTAACGTTTTTCAATGGCAAAATGTTATTTTATCATATTAGAAACTTAAATAAAATTAAGAAACTTCATAACGTCCTCGATCTTTGGATAAATATAAAATCAACAATTAATCATACACGTACGTAACTTAAATTCAATCAATTAATTTACATGAAGAGAAAGAGGAAGATGAAGATGATCGTACGCGAAGATCGAAAAGTAAATTTAAAAAATTTAAAATCCAAAAATGAATTGATGGATTGAATAAGTACGTACCATTTCAATGAGGTGGATAACTTTTTCCAAAGCTATAGAAATAATAATGATGGTGAAACAAACTGCAGCCAGAGCCCAGGTTGGCGTCTGATCCAGCTCTCTGCCACCCCCTCCTCCACCCCCCATTTATTAATTAATTAATTAATTAATTTCAGACTCCAAAACCCACCTCTGCCTAGCTACCCAATTCCTTAATACTTTATTAATTAATTCAACAACTAATAATTTACTAATAATCCACAATTAATGAAAAACCATGCAGCAACAGAAGCAGCAGCAGAAACAGCAGTTTAATTAATTACGAACAAGACGATGATCAGAATTGAATGATGAGGCGGTAAGGTGAAAAAACAGAAGAAAGACAGAAAAAAAACTAATTAAGATTTTGACATATGCATGCAATGCATGCTAGGAGTTGTACGTTGTGTTTTTTTTTTTTCTTTCCCTCTTTCATATCTAACGGTCGTGATTCGAGTCGGGATGTACGGAAGGCTGTTAAACAACTGGTTGGCAGTTTGGAAAATGCCCATGCTTGACTGTGTAATTTCATGTTTGCCATTTTACCAAAAATGCATAAACAATTGATGTCTTGCCATCTGTGCTGTGGTCAACCTATTACTATTAACTGGCCGGAGTGTTAATTGGGATTCTTGAGGTCCATCCATTTATTGCCAACTACAGCCACTAGAAACAAGTTGCTAATATATGAAAGTTAGGACCAACACCAAGGGATGGGCTTAACTTTCAAGCATATTTTTTTCCTAGAGAATATATCGATAAAATATTATTTGTTTTCTTTAACGTTACAAAATTTGTTATAATTAACATGTGCATTCTCACTACAAAAGCTAGTAAATCATAAAAAAAAAAAAAATTTGAAAAGAAAAATTCATAAACAAATTAAAATTGTCAATTTTCCAAACATCACAAGTTCATTCAGTGGCAAATCCAAGATTCTTAACTTTGGGAGCATGGTGACCGAAGGATGTCGACGGCGGGCAAGTGACTGGCAGCCGTCAGGGGGACTGCCGAATTGGGTTGGGCGTTTGATTTTCGGACTGGAGGAGGGAGTGGGTGTTTCAAAGGGGGTAAGGCTGGAGCCTAAGGGCTTGGGTTTGTACTAGATTATTGAAAAGCTTTTAATTTTTTAAGAAAAACATTTGGGTCACCCCACCCCTTAAAATTACAATTTTGGCAATGTTGGCGCATAATTGAAACCATTCACATTTTAGATCACTTATTATAGATCATCTATGCAAAAAATCAACTCAATCGGAAATCATTTGATTATATAATTGTTGTCAATTAAATAGAAAAAATGAATGGTTTCGAATTAAAGTGTGATTTTTTGACCAAACCGTTGATTTTTTCTATTTAATTGACCCAAAAATTGTTCATTTTTTAATTTTTTAATTTTTTTAAGTATCCTTGCTCAAAATGGCATCGTTTTGAGCAGGATACTTTAAAAAAAAAAAAATTAACGTTGCCTGGTTATTTGGCTAGGCAATTAAAAGCCAAGGCAGGGGAGGTGAAGGGCTCAACCAGTCTGGCAGGGCTGATGCTGATCGAGAAATAGAGAAAGGAAGCCTAGGAGGGTCATAATCCAGAGATAAAAGAAGGTCAAGGCTTCTTGGTCTAGCGATTAGGGGTCCGCCCCTCCGTCATAGCTGTGCCTCTGCCACTGAGTTCATCCACAAATCAAAAATTAGACATTTAAAGTAATGAATGCTAACTACAAACAAAGTTTTATCAGTATATACAGTACACATATATACTACCAAATTCATATTACAACTAGGGGTAGTTCGATATGACTACCCATATCGTATACCAACTGAATGCAGTCGAAATGGATGTTTCAAGCTCTAATTCTGCACCGTCAAAGGTCAAATTTCGACCGCTTCAATATCGATCTATATCGGGTTGATGGAGCTCGGTTTCACAGAGAATGAGGGAGAGAAAGAGAGAGAAAGAGAAAAAGAGAGAGATTGGATGTTGCTAGTTCCAGAAGAGGCTGAGGTAGAGAAGAAGACGAGAAAGGCATTGAACAAAGGGTTATAGACTCTACAATCTTAAGAAAAAGAAGATTTTTTGATCTGTAGAGATGTGCTCTTTGATGAGAAGCCTCATGGGATTGGAAACAAAAATCAATCCAAAGATAATCTGCAGAATTTAGAGAAGATCGATGGAGAAAATTCAACTGAGACCGAGCAAGAAACAACCTATAGTAGTCCCCAACTACTAGTCCTCAATTAAACTTTCCTATAGCCTCAACTCCTAGTTCAACACCAATAAGAATGACGAGTTTGAGTGATGTCTATGAAAGCTGCAACTTTTGTGTTACTAAACGAGAAAATTTTGAAGAATCAATCAAAAGTGAAGTCTGAAAGAAAGCTATGGAGGAAGAAATCTTTGTTATTGAGAAAAACTCAACTTGGGAATTGGTGGACAAACCTAAAGACAAAATAGTCATAGGAGTGAAATGGATCTATAAGAAAAAGCTCAACCATGATGGTTCCATTCAAAGGAACAAAAAACTTGTAGCAAAAGGGTACTCACAACAACTTGGAATTGACTACAATGAGACTTTTGCTCTAGTGGATAGACATGATACAATAATGGCTCTAATATCCTTAGCAGCTCAAAAGGGTTGGTTTCTTTACCAATTGGATGTGAAGTCTGTCTTCTGAAATGGATTCTTAAGTGAAGAGGTCTTTGTAGACCAATCTGAAGGTTTTGTTTTAAGAGAAGAAGATATGAAGGTGTACAACTTGAGGAAAGCTCTTTGAGGCCTGAAACAAGCACGTTGAGTATGGTATGGGGAGATTGATTCTTATTTCGTCAAGAAAGAATTTCAAAGAAGTAAAAATGAGCCAACTCTGGACACAAAGACTGAGGTAACACTAATACGCTTATTGTCTCTCTTTATGTTGATGATTTAGTGTTTAATAGAAATAATAAGAATTTGATCATGCAATTTAAGAAAGAGATAATGGAAAAAAATTGATATGAGTGACTTGGGACTGTTGCATCTTTGGCAACTTTTAAAGCAATGGCTGAGAAGAATCGTAAAAGATTTTGGTTGAAAAAACAAGGAGAAGCAACTCCAATCTTATGTGATAATAAATTTGCAATAGCTATGACTAAAAATCATGCCTATCATAGTTGATCCAACCACATAGCTATCAATCATCACTTCATTAGAGATGCAGTTGAGGACAATGACATTGAGGTTAAGTATACTACCCAAAAAAAAAAAAAAAACTTTTTATAGCATTAATTAAAAATGCTATAAAAAAACTTATTATAGCATTTTTAATAAAATGTTATAATATTCTATATAATTCTATATAATTCTAGCATTTTTATAACTTATATTAGATAAAAATTAAAAAACTTTCTATAGCATGACCTAACTTAGCATTGGATAGAATGCTATAAAATGATTTTTATAGTATTTTTTAATTGTTATAAAAAAATAATTTTTTTAGTAGTGGCTGAAGATCAAGTTTCAGACATCCACTAAAGCCCTGTCAAAAGACAAGGTTCAGTACCTCAGATGACTTCTGGGAGCTGAGCAACAAGGTATTAAAGGGGAGTGTTAAAGTTAATGCTGTTTTATGGCCAAAAAAGAAGAAGTTAATGCTCTTTTACTTAACTAACCTTATCTTGGTTGTTAAGTTTTTTTTTTTTTTTTTTTTTNTTTTTTTTTTTTTAGGTCTGCTCTAGTTCAATTCTTAGGCAGCAGCATATTTTGATATATATATATATATGAAATCTTCAATCATTGTGGTGAGCTGGGTATTGTAGTTCAACCCCAAAAACTCTCTCTGTACGTTTATTTTTCTTCATATTTCTATTCTTGAGTGTTTGAGTGTAGGTGAGTTGAAGTTAAATCCAACAAGTTCATAAATTGAAAGAATTTTCATGATGGACTACACGTTTCTAGTACGAGCATTTCTAGTACTTCACCCAATTTGGAGAACCTCGTTGTCGATGATTCATATGGCATCTCCTCCACTTCTTATGAGTTCTAATATGGTTTGTGTTGTTATATGCAGACCTTTGAATTTGTGTTTTAAATTTATTTTTTTCCTATTTTTCATTTTGATGTTTTTCTTATTTTCTTAGTTTTTTCCTTGTAAGTTATTATTTATATTCTTAGTATTTTTCATCTTACTTTTTTTTCTTAGTTGATTTATTTTTTACTATACATAAAGGAGAGGGTTTGAACCCGAATTTATAGGGAGAATTTTTGTACTCGGCCAACCAGACAAACCCCAATTCACTTTTATTAGTTGATGAAACATATTCTATTTGTAATGGCCCAAAAAACACTTATTCTATTTTTTGGGAAAGTCTCCCATGCGGAAGCCCGGTTCGGGTTAGGTGCAAGAAACTCACCTCAGTAATAAAATTTTTGTGGAACCTTGTAACTAAAATGGGTTTTT
>QANT01008228.1:0-26364 GCA_003254885.1 Purshia tridentata | reverse complement strand
TAATACTCAAAAAATACTATTCACACACTCAAAATAGCATTTGGCTATCAAAAAATAACTTTACCATAGTAGAAGGCCTTAAAATACACAATTATAAGTGATGCTCAGCATACATCATGTAAAAGAACTTAATCAGAGTTATTTCCTCTTACTATTGTTTTTTCTTGAATTACCTGCCATGTGACTATGTAAGTGCTGTGTTTTCTATCTCATTTTTGCAAAACATTAAGCCTCGAGAATTTTTGTCATTTTTTTATTTTTCATTTCAATGGCAGTGGCGTTATCGTCTGTTTACTTCACCTTTCCATTTCCAACTCTGGACAAAAACATATGTCGGCATCAAAAGGCACTACAAACTTTTTCATCATCCCACCCTAAACCAAATTTGTCAGTCAGAACTCAAAAAACACAAACTACTTTTTTTTTTTTTTTTTNGGGGGGGGGGGGGGGTGGGGATGGTCAGAAACACAAACTGCTTTCACATCGTCCTTCTTTAATCATCACCCCACCCAAACCCTATAGCATAGACCCCCCCCCAAAAAACACATTTTTGTCAAAACAAATTAAAAAAAAAGCACCAAGGGCAATTTCGTCACAAAAAACCGACAAATAAATTCAAAATAAATAAATAATAACCTTGTCTTTTAGGTGTCTTATTGGACCCCACCACCAAAGCTCGATGGATTACATCCCAGTGGGGGCCCATCCGTACAGTATGATGGGCTAGAGTAGCAGGCCCATCAGTAGCACTTGCATAAACAAATTGAAAGCGAAATTGTGTTTGTGAATGAATATTCTTTGAAGTTGGGAGTTGTTTTTGTGAAAATGGCTCCAAACCTCAATCATGGAGTGGCAAGAGAAAAAGATTGCACATCATTTTCGTCAAAAGTGCATGAAACTTGAAAAGGGTTTTTGGCTTTCGCTTTATATGTTGTTTTTTTTTTTTTTCCTTGGAGATGACAAAAGGCTTTGGTTGTTGGGACCAAGAGAGCATATATATTAGAGTGAGAGGTGATGTGTGCAAGTGAGACTATGACCAAACGTTATCTTTTCTTTGACTGGTATCTACATAGATTGCCTGCAAAGCATAATCCTTTGAAGGAACCCTTTTAATCTTACTTTTTAGTGTAATATTTATTGAAATTCTTGTCCCTTTGCATCATGACCAAAACATGGTATTAAAAAACATAAATTAAGATTATGTAATTATCTACATGTCTTATCTTTTTCAAACGGGGATCTTCATGAACTACTTTCTCATAGGATACAAAACTTTATAGTAAAGCTTGGGTACGTTGGATCATTCAAAAATTATATGTATTAGGTAAATTCAAGTATTTTTATCTCTGAGTGTTTGAATCTAGAATGTCCAACTTTATTATTCATCTCATGCTCATATTATCATTCCTTGACAACTTAAAATATGAGGATTTAGTAGTTATATAATATTAGAGTTTTAGTTTCAGAAAGTTCTAAGTTCAAACATCGACTCTCTATTGCTTACTTATCACTTAATTATCATGTTCACTTGTATAATAGAGTTGCATGTGAGAGGTACGTTGGGTTAGCTTCAATGCATAAATCTAAGGTAAGGGCGCGTTATTGTAAGAGTAGTGGATTCATAACAGTTTGACCAGATTAAAGGTGAACCCTTATATATACGATAACAAGTACAACCAAAAATCCACTTCAATAATGTTGGCTAACTTCCTAATAATTTGAAAAATGCTTATGAAGTTTAATGTGTAAATACCATGTAAGTTGAGAAAAAGTGTTGGACAAATAGCATCTTCCAAGTAAAAAAAAAAAGGAAAAAAAAGAAAAAAGATATACCATTTCAAATGAATGGATGCCACGAAATTGAAAATAACAAGTTGAGAACAAATATTTGTGGCGATAATTATTTTCCGTCCTTTTTAGTCTAGTTTCCTAATGGATTTGAAAAATATTTCCAATGTGCTTGAGGCCTTGCAGCAATATAAATTGAGGGGCCTCCACGTAACGAGGAATGCATGGAAACGGGCCGAGATCCAAATTAGGGTTTTAATTATGGGCCTGGTTACGATTGCATGCATATAAGTTAGTAAAACGGGCTGAGATCCAAGTCGTTAGTTGAAATCGGAGCACGGCAAACAAGTACTTGGGCTTTACATACGATTCGGAAACCAATCTTGAAGCGGAAAGGAAATTGACAAAATGTTGGATGCATTCTGCATATTAGAAGGCTTACATATATTGATAAAAATATGCTTCTCATTTTAAATATAGAAAATCACATTTAATTCATTATAATATTTTAATATTACATAATGGTTAAGGTAAGTTTTCTATTCACATAAAGGTTAATTGGAATATAAATTTTATATTTCCTTAAAGACAAATGAGTTTTGAAATTATATTTCATTTTAGTTACGAGTGCTATTTTGCTCTTCATAGTGACACGTGTCAACAACCTAATATGGTTGTGATGCTTACTAGTAGTGAGCAAAATATTTCTCCTTTAGTTACTAAACCTAATTAATTTGATGATAGCTAGTATTTTGATGTTTTGAAAAATATCAATTGACCATCCCCTTTTTTCATTGCTTATGAGCGTAAAATTATGATGTTGCCTTTAATTTAGTTTCGGGTATAAAAATGTGATATAGGGTATATAATGAGGTTTATGGTTTATAATTAGGGTTTTGAAGCTTATGGCTTAGAGTTAAAGTATCGGGTTTTGGCAGAGCCCAACACATGGGAGCTAAATCCTAAGTCATTTTGATGCGTGTCAGTCAAATACAAACCTAATACAAAACTAAATTTGAATAGTATATATATTTATTAATCTATTATAATTTATCTTTTTTAGTAACTAAAATAATCTATAAAAAAATGTATTAATTAAAATGTAATTGTGAAAATTTTTATTAATTTATTTGTAATTTTATTTATTAATCTATTATAATTTATCTTTTTTAGTAACTAAAATAATCTATGAAAAAATGTATTAATTAAAATATAATTGTGAAAATTTTTATTAATTTATTTGTAATTGACCTTCTTAAAAACCATATTAGAAGGCTTTTCATTTTACTGGTGTACTCATGTTTAAATACCATATCTTAACAGTTATTTTAAGTGTAGGCATTTTCAGGTTTTCAAACTTTTTACTTTTGTTTGATCTGGTTGAGATAGCTACAACTTCATATTTAATTAAGTAATTAAATTAACTATTGTAAATTAGTTGTAGGTGTCCAAACATTAATTCCATTAACTAAGACGGCCAGCAAACCAGACAAAAAGCAAAGGAAAAAGTTGACCATTATAATTAGATACATATAATAAAACACATGTGGCACGCAGCATGCAGCTACTTGTAACATGACGATTGTCATGACTTGTATAAATGAGTTTGCACTAAATTTGTTTTTGGTGAGTCATTGTTTGCCATACGAGTATACGACAATATCTTGGGGTGGAAAAACTATACACTAAGTTGACATGTGAACCCGTCAAAAACGATTATCTGTCACATTTATATATATATGGTTTATAATATGATTTAAGTAAATTCAGGAGCCTTAGCTTGAGGGAAGCAAAAGGGTCAAGATTCAAGTTTCATTTTTTATTTTTTTACATGATAAAAAAAAATTTTTTATTGCTTGACAGATAAGTAATCATTCATAGGGAATATAAAATAATTGCATTCAATATTGATATCGAAAAGGAGATAAAAGAGGAAGAAAATTCTGTCTTTAACACTTCTCCATGAGCAATACATGAATGTGGCCATGAAATGAGTCACGTACAAAATTTGGTGGAGCTCTACACATGCTTTTAAGTATTAGAAGACAAGCTCAGCCTCAGAGGGATAACTTTTCTATATTGATGTGTTTTGTACTTTTGTGAATCTTTGAATTCTTTTTTGTGCATCTTTGAATTCAAATTAGGTAACTTCATAGAAACTACAACAAGCCACCGTGCCATTACAACATCCCATATGTCACAGACTCACAGACTGGACACCTTCCCATTGATACAAACCAAAAATTAAATATATATTTGGGAGGCATTGATAATGGCACTTGTGTCCATTTGAATCTAAAAATTTCTTATTAATATAATCACATATTCCAAAGGAAAAAAACTATTAAAAATTAAAAATTATTGTTTGGAATTTGGATGATAATTTACTATCATTAATTGCAATGGGTCAAAATTTTGAAGTTTATAATACGTCTTGGTAGAGAAAAGATTTTTGCTTGTTCTTTGTTTGTATTATATGGGAAACACATTACACAATACGTGTACGTTTCTCTTAAAAACATTTCATATATGTATATTTTAAAAATTTAATGAAATGTTTATATTAACAGCAACTTTTTTTAAACCCCCTAACTACCAAAAAAATTTTCTAAGCCACCACCCATTTAAAAACTCTCCCAAAACCCCCTAAAATTTCTAATGCCTCTATTACCCTTCTGACGCACATGCTGACGTGTCCTGACGATCACGCTGACGCGTTCTGACGCGCGCGCTGACGCACTCTGACACGAACTGACGCGCGCCCAGTGTAACTGTATTTTAATACAGTTACACTTCAATACATTTACACTTCAATATAGTTACACTGTTATTGAAATTGAAACTGAATTTTAAATAAATAGTTACATTGAAATTCAATTTCAAAAATACAATTACACTAAAAAATAACTACAAATAATTACACTATTATTTTTTAACAAGAAAAAAAACTTGCAAGCCCATAAAAAAAAAATTACACATTTACTCAAAAAAACAGCTACAACTTCACTAAATAAACAGTTACACTTTCACTAAAAAATAATTACAGCATTACTCTTTCAGTTCAATAAACAAACAGTTACACCTTCATTAAAAAAATCAATTATATCTTCACTAAATAACCTAAATTCAGTTTCACTTGAAACTGAAAACAATTTCACTGAAAAATACAGTTTTTAGTGAAACTGAATTACTAAAATCAACAAAACTCAAACCCTAGGCTATGTCGTCCGATCTTAAACTCAAATCCTAAGCTATGATGCCATCATCATCCGATCTCAAACACAAATCCTAGGCTACACCGCCATCATCGTCCAGATCTGTTTCCACCTGCAAATTTGATTTATCTTATATCAGGGGCACAATTTCAACATAAACACTATGTTTCAAAATGCCAGATATATTTATTTTCACTACACTAACACCAAAGAACCTAATCAATTTCAGTATCCAAATCAAAAAATTGATTTAACAAACATAAAGAAATCAGAGAGAGAAGCATTTTAATACCAAAACCTTAACCATGGGTGGTTGGAGCCATCGAAATCTGAGAGTGGCAGTGGCGGAGGATAAGGTTTTCAAATTAGGGCTTTTGAAATTCGAAACAATTGAACCCAAACTTGTATACCAGTAGAGAGAGTATGTCTAGGGGAGAAGAATGAGACTGAAAACACATCAATACATCACCTGAATCGCCGGAAACAGCGGCTGAAAGTTTCGAACCTTCTCAGCGTCGATTTGCCGTCCACGGTGGTTAGTTGGAGAATCAGAGACCACCATCACACTCACCACGTCAAAAGGAAGCTTCTGGAAGTGGCAAGCAACTGCGTCGCCGTCGAAATCTCAAAGTCATCAGCGGAAATGACGATTGGATTTTGGGCTGCGTTTGGGTTTCTATGGGTTTTTTGGGAAAGTGAAGGCCATGGATAGATAGAAGAGGAAAAGGCGAAGAGAACCTACTAGTTTAGTTGCAGTTGGCCGCTAGACGACGGCGATATCGCCGATCAATAAGCACGGGGAGAAAGAGACAATGGAAGAGAGAGATGGGGTTGGGGGAGAGAGAAAGATAAAGTGAGAATGATAGATAGTTAATAATTGTAAAATCAGAAAAAAGAAAAAGAAAAAAGAAGGATATAATCGGAATATTAAAAATAAGAAGGTCAAATCTAGCTAGGTATAAGTTGACCAGGGGGTTTTGGAAGAGTTTAAGTTCATAATAGGGGGTTTTGGGAGAGGTTGATTTAAGGTGGAGGTTTAAAGAGAATCCAGCTCTAAATTGGGGGTTTATAAACATTTACATTAAATAAATTACACTAAAATGTTAATGTATATTCCTTCAAATTCAAGTTCCAAATCTCAGTTCCAAATTCTTTTTCGAATAGTGTGAAATCCTCACTCCCAATAATTGGTACAAAACCAGGCCTCGAAAATTCTATATCCAACTCCCAAAATGGCACAAAGCCAACCAAATCTAAATCTATGTGAATTACATTGGTTTGATTCCGTTACGGATATGTAGGCAACTTATACTTAAATTTAGGTGCAACTGCCATAAGTCAAATCCATTTCAAATTGTCTCTAGAAATTAATTTTTTGCACAAAATCCTTAAATTAATTACCTGGTTCAGTACAAAGGGCTTTACCCCACCCACATTACCAAAATCATTTAAATGGGTCACTCACCCATTTAATTTGAATCCGTAGTTCAAACTTAACCGAATTCGCCAAACATTTCATAAATCCCAATTTTCCAATGAAACATTCACCCATTGGAAATCACGAATCCAAATACTCGCACGTCTTACCAAAATGAGTTCAGTTCCATCATAATTGGAATCAAAGGATCTTCTCTGATACCTTGTATCAAGAGATTGTAATAAAGAGATGCACTCCATCTTGAATGGTCGTACCTTGAATAATAAAACTCTATTCTCTAAAATGAGTAGAGTGAGATTATGTTGGATAACAAATATAAATTCTCAATATAATAATTTATTAAATTTTTCTTCAACAAAAGTAAAGTGTTTTGGGGGTTTTTTTTCTAATTTTTAAAGTTAATTTTAAACTTGGGGCCAAAGTTGACTTTTTATTCGGGTGAAGTTTTGGTTTGGGTTCTTTGGAAAGGTCTCATTGTCACAAGTACGCAGACACGAAGCACGCGTCAAACGGAGCTACGGTTTCGAAGTTAGGGACGTGTGAAGAGAGGGGCAAACTTGTAATTTCAAAAAGTTGGTTTTAAAAAGGGCAAAAAGTCAGAAATTTCTCACTTTCTCTCTCCTCTCTCCGCACTCTCTCTCTTTCGCTAGTTTCTCTCTAGCCGCCACTATCATCGACGCGTGGGGGCTCGTTCGGCGAAGGCTGGGAGTGGGGTTGGGCTTGCCGAGCTCGCCTCCTCCTCCTCTTCCTTCCCCTGGTGGCGGTTCCCCTTGAAACCTCCTGGAACGGTGCATAGTCGGTGTCGCTGGCAGCGATCTCAGCTTTTCTGGCGATAGCGTGACCTCCCACCTAGCCAGAAATACTCACCTTGTCAATCTGGTTACGATGGTGCCCTCCGATCGTCCATCAGAGCTCTTTTGGCAGTAGATTGAAGGTGGGAAGGCTGGCGGCTTCTTCGGTTGTTTTCTTCCTTTTTCGGCCATTTTTGGTCGTCAACCCAACTTTGAGTTTTGGTTCTCTCAACCTCCTCTACGTGCTTGTGTAGTTCATTTTTGCTAAAAGTGAGTTTCGGTTTTCATGCAGGTTGACCTCCTTTGACCACCGCGGGTCTCGCTGCGTGTGGTGGTGCCAACAACCTATTTTCCTGGTTTTTGGCATCTGGCCAATCACCCGTATCTGTGGGTGAGCTCTCTCACTTTTTGAGTGTTTTCCGAGGCTGGCCAGCCACTGTGTGTGGTGGTTTCCGCCCGTTTCAGCCGTTTAACGGCCTTTATGTAAACTTTGTGTGATTTGTTGGACTGTTTGGTCTTAAAAGGTACCCTTGGCTCAGGAATTGTATTTTTGACGTTGTTGTGCTGCCTAATTTTAGAATCCGAGCAAAGGAGCTACGAAGGGCAGTTCAATCTTCTTGCGTGGTCATTGTGAGTGAAATTTAAATTCAGTTACTTGTCTGTTTCATTTGCTTATGTGCTTGGTAGTTAGTTAAGTGGGTACGGATTAGGATTGAGATTCCAAAGGTTTAAAGGTTACTTGAGGTTTTTAGGGAATTGAGGATTGCTATGGTTGTGAAGGATGTTGAGGATTAATGAGTTCCAAGTGGAGAATTTGATTAGGATTGGAAATTTCCAAGGGTTAAAGTTTATTGAAATTTTAGGGTGATTCATGCTTTGAGCTAGTTGTGGATTTTGGTTTTTGGAAATTGATTTTGGGAACTTATTTAGTCTTGAATAAATTTGAAGGTTTGATTTTTACTTATTAGTTTACGATAACTTATGGTTCTTTAAAAAAGGATTTCATTTATAAGTTTTGAGTTATGGTTATTGATTTTCTTGTCTAATATAAAAAGGTTTTGAATTTGGTTTGTGTGGTGTGGAGTTAACATTATTTTGGGTTCGTACTATTTTCAAAGCACCCAGTTGGTATTCGTTCAGCATATCAATTTAGACAGGTCTTTGGGACCCATCACGGCACACACTTAGGCTTTGGGCCGTGTGCCAGGATGCCTTTCCCTTTGGGGGTGAACCTACGTGCACGTATGGCAGTCTATTTGGCCCTGCATGTGTATGACAAACAACGACTCTGCACATGTAGGGCAGGATTATTGGCCCTGCATGCGTATGGCAGGTTGTATGCCTTACGCATGTATGGCAGGTTCGGTGGATCACTGATTGGGTGATAGTTTCCGTATTATGTCAATTTCATAAAGATAGTTTCATAAAGATGTTCTCGATGGTTTTGAGCTTTTAGTTCCGATTTGATACACGTCAGTTTGATTAGTTTTATTAATTTTCCAAAAATCTCAAAATGGATTTTAAGATGCTATTTTACTTAGAGATGAAAGTGATTTAAAGCTGGGGGATTTCAACGAGTGACAGTAAGGTCTTGAGTAAACTTGAATTTGAAAGGATTGAGTGAGAATCGTTTTCCATGGTTGAGTAAAGGAGGTTATTTGAGGTTAAAGGATTAAGTGAGGATTTGATTCTAAGTTATTGGAGAATCTAGTTGGATTACAAGTGACGATCGTGTTGATTAACTTAAGGATATTTTCAGCTTAAAGGATTAATTGAGGATAATTGGGTATTACTGAGTATAGTGGAGTTGAATGGTTAGAGGACTTTGTGACCAAGTTGAGATATTTGATTGTTGGTTTCTGGATTGATTACGATTTAAGGCTTAAGGTGGTTTGTGATTTAATTTTATTGTTGAGGTTTACGGTAAGTTTTCACTCATACGAGCTCTAGTGAGCGTACTGGGTTTGTGTTTAAACCCAGTGCACCTTTGGTTAGGTGCAGAGTTTGTTTTTGCAGGTTAAGCAGGCTGGAGAGACAGTGGAGAGAAGACGAGGCAGTGGGACCACCAGTGTTTTAGAAATGTTTGTTTTTCACTTCAATTTTGGATCACTGTTCTTGTAAATTACAGTTATCATGGATAAATTTTTTTATGTTCATGGCTCACAGCTTCTGGAAAAAGGCTTACAGTTTTCGGTTTTTAGTTATTTTTCATGTGCTCGAGGGTCGAGGCATGACATTTGCGTGGTGTTCTTGGGAGTTCTTGGATTTTCGAGGTTTCTATTTTTGTTGAATCCAAATTTAGATAGAGGTTTAGTGATATGTGGGGTTGAAAGATATCTCCTCTGATTTTGAACGCGAAATCGGATTGGGGCAAGCTTTCGACGGTGATAGTGGTTCGAACTCATCTCATACCCAATCAGGTGGAGGAATTGATTGGGATGAGACAATTAGGGAGGTTGAACAAATAAGGAATGAGAGGAAGAGGTCGGGTCAGACAAGGGAAGAAAACAATCCAGCATAAGGGGAGAACAGTTGATTGTGGATCTAGGTTCTAAAAAAGAGGTTGGGGAAGAAGGGCACGACTCTGAAATGGAGATCATGGATGTGGGAGATGAAGAGCCTGAGAAGGAAAAAGAAAGTCAATTCGAAGATGAGGGAGAAGATGAACAGCGATTCGGCTACTTGGATGGCGAGGGTGATTCTTCAGTCCCCGATTCGATCTCCACTGAACCTCTGGAGATGTTCACAGTGGACCAAGTTAGAGATCAGACTTCTGAAGTCTCGACTTCAACTTGGGGGCATGAGTTAAAAAAAATCAAAAATTTGTTTCTTTTTGTCATGAGTTGTTTTTGTTTGAAAGTCTTTGCTTGATTTTTATCAAAATAAGAGTTTCATTTTCTTTTGTCATTAAGCATTGTTCAATTATTCAATCTTTATTTCTTATACTTTCTTATCAAAGGACATTCTAGCTTATCATGTTGACTTTTCCCTTTCCTAAATATGCTTAATCAACTTAAAATTTTTTATGTTATCATTCATTTTTTTAAGTGACATTCACTGTTTATTAAATCTGTTTCATGCTCATCTTCATTTAGACCTTGTTATTTTTGTTGGAAGCATTAGATATAGGAAGTTGGCTTGTTAGTTTCAAGTTTTGTATTGGCAATTTCCTTGACAAAACAGCTTGTAATTATTTTAGATTTGAATCGCACAAGCTCTAGACTAAGTTAGGAACATTTGAGTGTACAATGAAGTCTGCATAGCTGGTCCTACATCCCTCATGCCTAAGGTAATACTCATATCATGCATTTCACGTAACATCAGTTTTTCACAGAGCAATGCATGTTTTGACTAGTCTATGACATATCATACACTACACTTTTCTGGCACGGGAACTGCGCATAATATCTTGTGAATATTAAGTGATCCCACGTGAGAGTCTTTTATGTGGGTCACTCTCCTAAATGGGTATTTGCACGTGTTTAAGTTTCTGACTTCTTATGATTGGGCCTTTACTCTTCTCTTTTATTCTCCAGCCCACATCAGTTTTTAATGGGTTTTCATTTTGCACTATTCATCATCTTCCCCAAATCCTTTTTTCTGAAAATGGAAACTTTCCCAAAACAACTCAGCCCCTCTCCCACACGAATCTTTAGATTCCCTTTGGCATATTCGGCTGTCCTGAAAGTTGGTTAGGACTTGAGCCTATTATTGGCTGCCATGTGGAACGGTGTGGGAGTGCGTGTGTGGCTGCTGCTACAAGGTACGGGCAGCCCTTAATTCCTTTGGTCACTCACATTTTTGGCATGTCGTGAGCAGCCTTGGAGCTGAGTGTTTTTGGGTGACCAAATGGGTATTTTACTTTTCAAGAGTTGAAAGTTTTTCTTTGAAAATTTTCTTGTGTTCATCTCTTGAATTATTTTATCTAAAAACTAAATGGGTTTTATGTATGGGTTTCATATTTCTACAAAAAGCATAAACACATCACTCTAGTTTTTAGATTTGGGTTTATATTGGCTTCTTCAAATCTTGTTTGGTTGAAGGAGTTGATTTTTCTAACTCAAAATATTGCATATCACTTCCATATCTTGAAGATCCATAAGCAAGCTGAAAATGGGGTGCTACATGTTGATGAGCTAGAGGATAGAGCTGCCAACAAAGTAAATGACTCTCGGCTGCTTGGTTATCTTTAGTTAATCAACGGTAGTGTTATCTTTTTAGATGAAATGCTTATTGGTTTGAATTTAGACAGTGGCGAAGTATATTAGGAGTACAAAGAGATAATAAATGAAAGAAAGGCCAACAAAGTAAAAGAAACAAGTGATTCAACATGTATGCAAGCACATTTCAATATCACCAATATTGAAATAAAAACATTTAACTATTTGTCATATACAGATGCAATATTGTAGCTATCAATGGGAGCAGTCAACAACTTTCTCCTCCTCTTCAATTACCAATCAAATCGGCAAGAACATTGCTATATAGCTAATATATGTTGAGATATTATTTTGTAATTAATTCTTTACTTACCATAGATGTATCTCTTATGTTAACTAGGATTGTTTGTATCCCTATATATTATTTTACCTCCTTGGGAGAAGAATAGATTACTAAAAATTCTCACACACAAATTTTGAGTTGGTATGTATAACACCCCGCACCTTTCAAAGTGGTTTTGAAAAGCTTTTTAAAGGTTTTCAGGTTTTCATTTGAAAAGTAAAGGGTTTTGGGCGTTTTTCGAATTTTAAGTTTGATTTTAAAGTTGGGCAAAAAGTTGACTTTTTGTTTGAGCAAGGTTTCCATGTTGACCTTGGGTTCGTTGGAAAGGTCTCGTCCTCATGAGTTCGTAGACACGTAGCACGCATCGAACGGAGCTACGGTTTGGAAGTTACGGACGTGTGAAGAGAGGGGCAAGGTTGTAATTTTGGAAAAGTTGGATTTTAAAAAGGGCACAGAACCCCAGAAATCAGGCAGATTTTCTCTCTCCTCTCTCCCGAAATTTCTCCTTCTCTCGCGAGTCTCATATCCAGCCGCGCCTTTCGCCGGCCCGTGGGGGCGCTTCCGGCGGCGGGCCGGCCTGGTTTTTGGCTCGCCGTGCTCGCGCCGCCTCCCTCTTCCCTCCGGTGGTGGCACCTCCTCCCGAAACAGCTCGAAAAGAGAAGAATCGCGCGTGCACAGTCGGCGTCACAGCAGCGATCTCGGCGATTCCGGCGACGACGCGACCTCCCACCTGCCCAGATCTCTTCCTCTCATCAAGCCCAGCGTGTTGGTGGGTTCGATTGACCCGTTGGACCGCCGTGGGCGGCGGATCGGAGCTAGGGAGGCCGGCGGCTTTCCGGCCAGTTTTCCTCCTTTTTCGGCCACTTTTGGCCGTCGACCCAGGATCGATAATTGATCCCCTTGATCTCCTCTACGTCCCTGTGTAATTCGTTTAAGCTAAACGCGACTTTCGTTTTTGGTAGTTGACCGCCCGTTGACCGTCGTAGGACTCGCTGCGTGTGACGGTTCCAGCGACCGTTCCTTGGTTTTCGGCCCCGGGCCAACCACCCTTGCTTGTGGGTGAGTTTCTCGGACCTTTCGAGTGTGTTTTCCGGGGTCGGGCAACCCCCATGTGTGGTGGTTCCCGCCCGTTTCAGTTGGTTGTGAACTTGTTGTGAACTCTGTTGTTATTGCTTGGTTGTCTGGTCTTAGCAGGTGTGCTCGGCACGGAAATTTGTATTCCCGATGCCGTTATGCTGCCAAATTTTAGAATCCGAGCAAAGGAGCCACGAAGGACAGTTCGGTCTTTTCGCGCGGTCACAGTGAGTGAACCTAAGTTCAACTCATTTTCCAGTTCAATTACAAGTTTGATTATTTTATTTCAGTTAATTTGAGGCTTACAGTAATTTCACTCACACGAGCTCTAGTGAGCTTACCGGGTTTGTGTGTAAACCCAGTGCACCTGTGGTTGGGTGCAGGGTTTGGTTTTGCAGGTTGAGCAAACTGAGGAGGCAGTGGAAAGAAGACGAGGCAGTGAGACCAGCAGTGCTACAGAAAGTTATTTTACACTGTGATTTTCATGTAAAAGGTTTTTCGCTTGGTTTTATGTAAATGTGTTTTGTAAACTTACAGTTGTTCTCAGTAAATTATTTTATATTCATGGCTCACAGTTTCAGAAAAAGGGCCCACAGGAAACAGTTGTCAGTTTTCAGCAGTTTAGTCACGTGCCCGAGGGTCGGGGCGTGTCAGTATGAGAGCTAAACCTTAATTCCAAAACCCAAACAAAAAGAAAAAAAAATTCATAGCCAAACCAAATATATTGAATTTTTTGCCGAAAATTCTAGTTTTTTCCCTAGGTTTGCCAATTTTTTTTTCCCTTGAATTTCCTTCATCTATGATGGATCTAACGAGCTGCAGGTCTTGACTATCCATCAAAAGGCTTTTACTGCAAGGCGGGGAGGGAAATTTCTCTTCATTTACTCTGGGGAGTTATTTGAAATTTTTCGTGAATTAGATCATTGCGACGAGGTGGTCATGCGGCATCCTGATGATGTTGTGGCCTATAGGGGGTCGATTGATCGGCAAAGGGTTCATATTTTTCTTGCCGGATTGGATAGTGATTTTGATCAGATTTGTGGAGAAATTTTGCGAAAGGAGCCTGTCCCTGAATTATAGGAGTACTATAGTTCACAGTGAGAGGGTGCACTATGATACCATGAGTAGCAACAATGATACTACAGGTGCTGCTGCCATGATCATTAACAATCGAAGCAGCCAGGGCCGAGCATAGCCAAAGTAGCACATTCGACCCCAAAAAAGCAATCTTACACCTCCTACTGGTACTACTAGTGGCAACTCCACCAAACCCACATACAAGTGCAATCATTATGGCGAAACTGGTCATTGCAAAAGTAGGTGTTATGAGCTTGTAGGTTATTCTGAATGGTGGGATCATAGTCATGCTCCAAAGAATCGGGTATCCTCTAAGACTTCCACTGCTGCATGCATTGATGACATTGCAGGTAATAGTGGTAAGGTTTTACATACATCTGTTTTGAATAATACATGGATAATTGATACTAGAGCAACTGACCATATGACATTTGATTCTAGATAGGTCACCTTCCCAAAGCCCTCTCCCAATAAATGGGTCTTTACTACTAATGGCAGTCTAGCCACAATTATTGGGGATGGCCCTGTCACCCTTATTGATACTTTGAATTTGGATACTATCTTAGTTGTTCCCTCTTTGGATTAAAATCGGTTATCTGTTTCTCAAATGACCTCTGCCTTACATTGTGTTGTCATTTTTTGGCCTGGTCCTTGTGTGTTTAAGGACATTCCGACAAGACAAACGATTGGTTGTGGTGTTAGGCGAGGAAAGTTGTACTACTTGGATTTGGTGTCCTGAAGCTCAAATCGGTTGCATCAAGTCCTAACGGTGAATGATTCTAAGGGGGAGAAGCAACAGTCTGAAATTTGGTTTTGGCATTGACGATTAGGTCATGCTTCCTTTGGTTATTTGAAGAAACTATTTTTAGCTTTGTTTAGGCAATTAGATATTTCTAGTTTGAGTTGTGATGTTTGTGAACTCACGAAGAGTCACCGTACTTCTTTTTCATCTAATTTCAATGAAAGCTCAATTCCATTTATGCTCATTCATTCTGATGTTTAGGGTCCATCTAGAATTGCTACATTGGGTGAGTCACATTGCTTTCTTACTTTTATTGATGACTGTACCAAAATGACATTGGTCTGTTTAATGAAATCCGTAGGGGATGTGAACTTGTTATTTCATAAGTTTCATAGGATGGTTCGTACACAGTATAATGCTCCAATTCAGGTCTACAGAGTGATAATGGTGGTGAATATCTAAGTTCTGAATTTAAGTCTTATTTGACTACTGATGGAATTGTGCAGTAGACTTATTATCTGTATACTCCTCAGTAGAATGGGATGGCCGAGCACAAGAACCATCACTTACTTGAAGTTGTCCGTGCTTCATTAATTGAAGCACGTATGCCTTTGTCATATTAGGCCGAGGCTCTCACGTCAGTTGCGTATCTCATTAATCGTGTCTCTTCCAGTACCATTGGATTTGAGACACCTTTTCAGGCTCTTGCTAATGCAATTGTTGCTTTTACAGTTGCTAATTTTTCCCCGCGATTCTTTGGGTGTGTGGCATTTGTTTACCTTCATCAACATCAGCGTACTAAGTTGACTCCTCGTGCCTTGTTGTGTGTTTTTCTTAGGTATGCTTTTGATCAAAAAGGGTATAGATGTTATCACCCTCTTACGAGAAAGATGTTTACTACCATGGATGTGACCTTTCATGAAGACCAAATGTATTTCTCCAGTGAGTCAGTTCTTCAAGAGGAGTGTCAAAATGAAGTCCAGACTCTCGATTACAATATTTTTCAAGTCATTGAGCATCTAGTCTTGACCGACCGGTCGGAGGGTGATTGCTGACCGGTCTACCATATGCCCCCAGACGACCTTTGCCATGGGTGGTGAGCAACCAGTGGGACGGTAATTCTTGACTGATCGGTCAAGGTCCTGATACTAATATAGCACTGAATCATGATGTGAGTCATTTAGAAGCAAGTGGTATAAATTTGGACGCAAGTGGTGACACATACTCACAAGATTTGAATTCATAGTTTGATAAAGCATCAAGTCTATTGTAAAATTATTTAATTATTTACTCACAAGTAAAAGAGTCTATAGTGTATACAGCACTTAATGAGGTCGATCATGAAGGAATGTTATATGGATTCACTAGTTTAAACCTTTAAATTAATTTAAAACTAACCTAGCTTAGAAAGATTGATTGGTTGATATTTTGAGTTTTACCAGACTAGAAAAAAATTTAATTAATTAAGACTAGAAAATAAGTATAATAATTAAAAAGAAATAAAATAGCAATAATTTAAAGGCTAGAAAGTAAGTGCAATAAATAAAATAAAATAGCAATAATTTAAATAATTGTATAAACACCAAAGTTAAGGTTCTATACCACCATAATTATTAATCTAGTAGTTTTCTTAGCAATTTTCCACATAAGAGGGCACCTAAGAGTCAACTTGATGCCTTCATCTAATAATATTTATATTTTAAGCTCTAAATTAAATAATTGTATGGTAGATATTATTCCTTCTTAAATACTATGAACTTTAAGCATCCCAAGTGAACCAAAACTAAGGAACAACTAGAGTTCAAAAAGTTATATTAAAATAATTGATTACAAAGCAAAAATGTGGAAAGAATTTCTAACTACCCATGATAAATGATATCATGAGTGAAAAAGTAATTCTTTCTCATTTTATGAACAAAATCTAGAATTTGTAAGATCTAAATGGTGAGAAATTAACTAAAGAAAGCCTACTTGATAATTTTCATGGTGGTGCTTCCGCCTTACCTTGGTGAGGAGGTTTAGTGACTACCCATGAGTATTAAACTAAAATAAAAGGGAAAAGAAGAATAAAATGACATTTAAACTAGGTAAGAGTAAATAAAATAATAACTTAGAAGTAAATAAATACATAAAAGAAGGAGAAGAAGAAAAGAGATATAAAAATTAAACTTTCATTGCAATAATTTAAATGTACACAAACAAAATATTAAAAACCTTCCTATTCTCTCTCTAACAACATAGCCAAAAGGCCCTTGAGAGAAATTCTAGGAGAATACTAAAAGAGGCAACAAATAAAATATAAGGTAAAGAGATCCCAAAAGTGATATGAAATTCCTTTAAATAGGCAAAGACTAGGGTAGGATGGAAGAGTCTAGAAATTATCTAAAAGAAGGAATCAACCCCACCAAAAAGAGAGAGTGAGTCAAGGTAGAAAAAGGCTAGCAGCAGCTAAGAGAAAGGTAGTATGTGCCACGTGTCACGCTGGCAATGGCTAGAGTAATAGAGTATCAAGACATGGTAGCTGGCAGCTTGGTGCGACTGGAACAAGGAGAGAAGGCTTGCAGCTGCAGCTTGGCTTGTGGTTAGAAGAAGGAGATAAGCAGCAGCTCCTCGAGAGGCGTGAAAGTGAGAGGAAATAGGAGATGGCTTGCGGCTAGCTTAGCTAGCTCAGCTGGACAAAGGAAAAAACACGGAAGAAGAGAGAAAGAAGCGACTGGCAAAAATGAAATGTGCTCACCACGTGTCGCAAGGTGATTGGCTGGAAAAAAAATTAATCAGAAAAAGGCTGCTGGCCTGACTTCTTTCTTTTCACAGGTTAGGCCGTTTTTGGGCCTTGGGCTGCCTTCCTTCTTCTTTCTTCTTTCTTCTTTCTCATTGGGCCTCAACTATTTCGTTTAGGCTTCTCAAACCAAACTCCTACAATAAAAACAAACTTAAATAAAAACCCAATAAAATAAATTACACTAAATAAATAAAACTAATTAAAGTTTTAAGAAGAAAGGTAAAAACTAACATAACCCAATAATTAACTTAAAAAGTTAAAATAACAATTAAACCTAAAGAATTGCAAAAAGACAAGGATTAGAATGCATTATTTAGAGGTAAGTTAAATGTCATAAAATGAGATCAACAAAGTCTACCTAACACACCAAACCAATCAATTGTCCATGATGTTCCTGACTTAGTGCATGCTCTACTTAGAAATGAACTTCTTGTTCGTAACACAAGAGGTATTCCTAAACCCACATCTGAGCTTGCTCTTACTAGTAACGTAAAATACCCCATGAGTCAGAATCGTCTGTCAGAATCAAATCAATCATTTGTCAATTAATTATCTACTATATCTATTCCTAACAGTGTGCAGGAAGCCTTAGCTGATCCAAGATGGAAAGTAGCCATGAATGAAGAAATGAAGTCCTTGCAGAAGAATAAGACCTGGGAGCTTGTAGATCGTCTTCCAGGGAAGAAGCCTGTTGGGTTTATGTGGATCTACACTGTGAAGTATTAGGCAGATGGGAATATTGAACAATTCAAAGCAGAACTTGTGGCAAATGATATACTCAAACATATGGGATTGATTATATAGATACATTCGCTCATGTAGTAAGATCAATATAGTCTGGGTGCTATTGTCTCTAGCTGTAAATTTGGGTTGGCCATTGTAACAGTTTGATATGAAGAACACTTTCTTATGTGGTGATTTGACTGAAAAAGTGTATATGGATCTTCCTTTAGGTTATGTGTCCTTTACTAATCACAAGGGAAAGGTCTGCATATTGAAGAAGTCCTTATATGGTTTGGAACAATCTCCCAGAGCGTGGTTTGGGAGGTTTATGAAATCTATGAAAGCCTTTGGGTATTGCCAAAGTAATTTTAACCATACCCTATTTCTGAAGAAGCAACGGGGTAAGGTCATTGCTCTTATTGTATATGTGGATGATATAATAGTTACTAGTGATGATTATGAGGAATGAAAAGCTCTTTAGGGTTATCTTTTCGAGAGTTTGAAATGAAGGATCTAGGCTCACCGAAGTATTTCCATGGAATTGAAGTGTCTCGATCTAAAAAAGGCATTTTCTTATTCAAAAGAAAATATGCCTTGGACTTGTTTTGGGAAACATGTATGTCGGCTTGTCAACCTATAAGTACACCATTGGAGGATGGATTGAAATTATGTATAGAGCCTGATCAAGTGCTTACGTGACAGGACCCTCCCTGAATTCCACCCTAGAACTCGGAGTGATCCTGTGGGAATCCAATATCAAGGAAAATCCTATCGAAAATTCGGCAAAACCTCCCCTGAAATTGGACTAACCCTTACTTTAGAAAACCTGTAAAATACACTTCTAAGCCAGCTCCTCTACCACAAACAAGGGTCTCTGACCCGAAATCATAATAAAAGGAAACCAAGATAACATTTTGCTACTAAAAGTGTTATCTGTACCGTTAAAGGAAACCAAGGTAACATTTTGCTACTAAAAGTGTTATCTGTACCGTTATAGTCCAACTACCTTACGTCACATAACTAATTAAGAACAAAAGAAAGAAAATTTACAAGGTTACAAAATCTAGAGTGTCCTCGACGTATCTCTGCTCGACCGCACCACCGCAGTTACCTGGGGGAAATTTAAAAAGAAACAACACAAAGGTAAAAGTCAGACAACCCAGTGAGTGGACAAAAATAAAATAACTTTTAGAATCAACCGAAAAGATCATACAAAGACCTCACAAGCTCTCCATGAAAAACCCCCAATTTTTAAAATGGATTTAATAATTTCTGTTATAAATCATTTACAAAAGCTAGTAAATATACTTTGCGATTATTCGTCTTAAAAGAGCGGCAATTCAATCATGCAAAAACAACAAAGTTTCCCTGCATAAGTAAAATCTTAAAGTTTAAATCAAATACTTTATTCGCTCCCAAATTGCTCATGCAGCCTGCCATACATGCGCAGGGCCCACAGCTTGCCGTACGCAAGTAGGACGATAACCTGCCGTACATGTGGAGAGTCGTGATCTATCATACACATACAGGGCCACTGATCTACCGTATGTGCACGCAGGGCCACCCCCAAAGGGCAAAGTATCCCGGCACACGGCCCAAAGCCTAAGTGTGTGCCGTGATGAGTCCCAAAGACCTATATAATTTCAGTATATCGAACGGGTACTAAATGGGTGCTTAATAAAATTCAAAACCCACCGTTTTCAATCACTCCAATCGAAATTGTATAACTCAGTTCAAAACTTTCTTAGAATTAACGAGGAAATCAATAATTGTTCAAAGAAACCATCCTTTAAATTATTTTCACAGAAGCCTCAATCATAATAAATTGATAAAAATATCAATCCGTATAACTCATTTAATAACACTCAAAATCCCAAAATCAATATCGATAATTGAAATTCACAACCAAGCAATTCATAAGAAAATAAGATTCGAATTAAATTTGATAAACTTTAAATAAGGCAAAGTCCACTCACTGTCAAGGAATCTAGTCTCGCCGTTCGGCTGGGTTGCCCTCAATCTCGGGTGTAGTCCCTATAAGAAAAAGATAAATATGCCATTAGTTCCAAAGTTTAACGTGTCTACAACCCATAAATTGGGGTTTCGTCAACCTCGGTTTTTTCTATATACTGAAGCTAATAACCCGCTTAGTAAAATCTAAAATCAACAATAAATCCTAAATTTCGCGGTTAAAGGGTTATATTAATCTCAACCCCAAACGAAGTGGTGTTTCCAACCCCCAATTTACAAATTCTACCTTTTCTTTCGAACCTATCAATCCAAATTCCGGATTAAGTTTCTAATTGGTGGAATTCGGCTAAAATATCACTAGTTCGTTCCAATTCCCCAAATTTTCGAGCAACCACCCGAAATGGCCAAGCCCCCATCCACCAACTTCCAATTCCTTCAATTTTCCTTGAAACCCAAGGTTCTAAACCGAAATTAAGAATCCCTAAGGTTGGAAATTAGCTAACCCGACCACTAACTAACACCCCCAAGCCGCAAATCGAAGGTTTCCTAATTTGGAAACTAAACCTCCAATTTTTCCCTTATCTGAAATACCCAAATTGGCAACACAATCGAAGAGAATCAAAAGATGGAAGAGAGGGGGGGAAAACCCACCTAAAATAAGCAAAAATGGCGCCGGAAAGCTGGCCAGAAACTGGGGAAGGACCGGCGACTTGTGGGGGTTCCTTTCGAGCAGCAGCGTGCGCAGGAGTTGGGTCGGCGTCGTGGGCGTCGCTGGCTGGCTGGCGTCGGCGGGAGAGGGGTCGTCGGCGGTTGGGTCTGGCCGGAAGCAAGCTGGATGGGGGAAGGTGTGTGTCGCGCGCAGGGAGAGTGAAGGGGAAAGACTGTTGCGGGCTGAGGGGAGAGGAAGGAGAGAAATAGAAGGAGAGAGAAGATTCCAGAAAATTATGGAATCTTTAAAGGCTAAGTCACCCAATTTACGCTTTTGCCACTTACTTCACTCGCCCATAACTTACAAACCGTGACTCCGTTTGACGCGTACTTCGTGTCTACGAACTTGTGGAGTCGAGCTCTACGCAACCACGTCAAAGTCTACTCCAACGGCCCAATAATTTCAAAAGTCAACTTCTAAATCTCTTGTCATGTTCAAAATTTTCAAACCGTCCCTCCAAACGGAACATGCCGCATGTTTATAGACTCGTAAACCCGAGGCCTTCTTAACGAACCCAAGGTCAAACATCAAATCTTATTCGAACCCAAAGTCAACTTTAGGCCCCGAAGACCAAATTAAAATTCAAGATTTTACCTTACGGAGTACGGGTCGTTACAATCTCCCCCCGTGACAAAATTTTGTCCCCAAAATTTACTGGTTATTAAAAAGATGGGGGTACTGAATTTTCATTTGTTCCTCTGGTTCCCATGTCACCTCTTCCATTGTATGGTTCCTCCATAGCACTTTAACTAGAGGAATGGTCTTGGTACGAAGCACCTGTTCTCTACGATCTAAAATTTCTATTGGTTGTTCTTCATATGATAAATCATCCTTCAACTCAATTGGTTGGGCCTCAATTACATGGGAGGGATTTGGTTTGTACTTCCGTAGCATTGATACTTGGAAGACATCATGAATTCTTGAGAGTTCCATAGGCAACGCAAGTCTATATGCGACTGGACCAACTCGTTTTATAACTTCGTAAGGTCCAATAAAGCATGGACTTAACTTTCCACATTTCCCAAAACGTACTATGCCCTTCCAAGACGATAATTTCAGAAAAACTTTATCCCCTACTCCAAATTCGAGGTCTTTCCTGCGATTATCGGCATAGCTCTTCTGTCGATCTTGAGCTGCCTTTAATCTGCTCCGGATAACCTGTACCTTGTCTGCTGTCATTTGAACAAATTTAGGTCCCACTAGTTTCCTTTCACCCACTTCATCCCAGCAAATAGGGGTTCTACATTGTTGACCCTACAACGCCTCATAAGGTGCCATGCCAATAGTCGCACGGTAACTGTTATTGTAGGTAAATTCCATTAGTGGTAAATGAGTATCCCAATTGCCTTTGAATTGTAACACACATGATCTCAACATGTCTTCCAAAGTTTGTATTGTTCTCTCTGATTGTCCATCCGTTTGTGGATGAAAAGCAATACTAAAATGTAACTTTGTACCCAAAGCTTGCTGTAAACTCTCCCAAAATCGAGAGGTAAACCTCGAATCCCTATCTGATACAATGGATACTAGGGCACCATGTAGACTCACCACTTCATCCACAAAAAGCATTGCTAGCTTATCCAGGGTATATGTCTCATGAATTGGTAAAAAGTAAGCTAATTTCGTAAGTCTATCTATAATCACCCAAATACCGTCATGGCTACTCTGTGTGCGAGGAAGTTTAAACAAGAAATCCATGGAAATGTGTTCCCATTTCCATTCAGGAATAGGAAGTGGTTGCATCAGACCTGAAGGTTTTTGACGTTTCGTCTTCACTTGCTGACAAATTAAGCATCTCGCGACAAATTCTGCTATTTCCCTTTTCATACTTGGCCACTAGTAGTGCTCCTTTGGCGTACGGTACATTTTGGTGCTTCCTGGATGCATAGCATAAGCGGAACTATGAGCTTCCTCCAAAATTTCTCTTCGCAGTGTTCCATCTAATGGGACACATAATCTAGAGCCCATCACCAAAGCTCTGTCCTCTTTTTCTGAGAGGTCAGTTCTCGATCCCTTTTCCACTTCATTTTTAAGCCTTAGTAGCGCAGGATCCTTAGATTGTGCCTGGCACACCTTATCAATCAACACCGGCCTAACCCGAAAATTGCTAGCAAGGCTCCAGATTCATCAACTGACAAACTAGCTCCTGTTGTTCTCAATTCTACCAATAAGGGTAGGTGTACCGTTCTCACATGTGCCAAGCTACTTGAAGCCTTCCTACTCAAAGCATCTGCCACTACATTGGCCTTTCGAGGGTGGTACTCAATGGTGCAATCATAATCTTTTATCAATTCTAGCCATCTTCTTTGCCTCAAATTAAGTTCTTTTTGAGTGAGCAAATATTTGAGGCTCTTGTGGTCAGTGAAAATCTGACAAGACACACCATACAAATAATGTCTCCAAATCTTCAGGGCAAAAACTATTGCTGCTAACTCTAAATCATGGGTGGGATAATTCAACTCATGCTTCTTAAGTTGTCTAGAAGCATAGGCTACCACCCTGCCATTTTGCATTAATACACAACCCAGACCCTTTCTCAAGGCATCACTGTAGATCATAAATCCACTATCACCATCTAGGAGTGTTAAAATTGGAGCTGACGTCAACCTGTTCTTCAACTCTTGAAAAATAAACTCACATTCGTCACTCCATTCATACTTAACTCCCTTCCTGGTTAGCCGAGTAAGTGGCGCTAAAATCTTCGAAAAATTTTCAACAAAACGACGGTAATAACCAGCTAGTCCAAGGAAACTCACCTTTTTCAAGAAGATTTGTGCGAAATCTGCCACTGCACAGTCATTCCTCGATTTGAATCCCAAGATCGCATTAACCCTTTGCCAAATGGAGTAGATTTTTCCTCTGGCCTTCTTTCACATTATGCTTCACTTGCCAATACATTCAGCAGCTAAGACTACTATTGGAGGTCTGGTTCAATATCAATGGATTGTTTGATGCTTACAATAAGGCAACTTTCTGCACAACAAACAAAAAAGATTAGCTCCTCTCTCAGCTTATTTCTTAAATCAAAAGAAAAAGATAGAAATAAAGAACTGAAGTAAAACTGAAAGTACGCAGTAAGCATAATTACACTTAAAATGATAATTAAAAAGCATACTATACAACAAAACAAATTAAGGAACCTTGCAAAGTATGTAATTCTTGATTAATAAATACGTACAACTTTTCCTTTTTTGTTTAGCCACTAAATACATACAGCTTTTCAATTATATATAAATGCACCTTATATTAATTAAAGCATAAAATTTCGATATATAGCTTGTCTAATTTATAGCCAATATGCTACTGAGTTTTGGTTCTTTATAGTACTTTAATTTGTTTTTTTATTTGTGCGTCTCAACTCTTATTTCAAATTTCCTAAAACAAAAAAACATAAAAATTCCCCTTTGAAATTTGTAAATTGTATAGATGTTTGATGTTGAAAATCCATAAACCCAATAGAAGAGAACCCAAAACCCTAAATACAACAAAAGGTCATGAACTAGAAACGCATGGATCTATATAATTGTAACAACTAGTATTTTTCTAAGCTTAATTTTGCATGGCACTTGGAGATGTTAGAATTGGATTTAAAGAAACTACAAATAATTTTGGAAGAAGTGTAATTTTAGATGGGGCCAAGGTTGACTTTTGGTACGAGTGAGTTTCTATTTTTGAGTTTGTTTCCGTTGGGAAGGTCTTAAGCACGCGAGTTCATAGACTCGAATCGGGCATGGATGGAGGTTATAGTTTGGAAGTTAGGAATGTGACAAGAGGCCAAAATTTGACTTTTTAAATTACTTGGTTTTTGGTTTAGACTTTGACGTGGTTGCGTAGAGCACGACTCCACGAGTTCATAGACACAAAGCATGCGTCAATTGGAGCTACGATTTGGAAGTTACGGACGTGTGAAGTGAGGGGAAAACTTGTAATTTTACAAGGTTGGTTTTTAAATAGCAAAATCAATTTTTTCTCTCAATTCTCTTGCCTCTCTCCCGCACTTTCACTTCTCCTTCTTTTCTTTCTCTCTCCAAGGCCAAAATTTGATCGGCCATAACTCTTTCATTTAATGTCGGATTCTGACGATCTTGGTATCGTTGGAAAGCTATTGACGACGCCTTTCCACTGATAGGCTTAGATCATTGTTATGATCAGCCTTGAAGATGCAGCAGCCCAATTATAGTCACACCATTGCCATCATTCTTCGTCGATTCCTGCCATTTCTGGCCATGTTTGGGTCAGATTTTTAACGGGTTTTCATTACTAGGTATGGGCTTTCTTTTCCGCCCTGATTTGGTGATTTAATTACAAGTATATAGAAAAGATTGAAAGTTAGGAATTTGGAACCCATTTCGGGTCCTCATGGATTTTGGAAAATTGGTGGTGTGTCGAGGTAAATTTGGACAATTTCCACCTCCATAAACCTTTGATTGATGATTAGAATGAGAAGTTTCAAGAAATTTTGAGAAATTGAAAAGTTGGAGATTTTAGGAATTTTGAGACCCATTTCAGATTTGGCCTTGTTTGAATGAAATTGTTGGTTGTTTTGTGAAATTGTGAGGTAAAGGATGGATTTGGGGTGAATTGGGACTTAATTGGTTGATTAATTTTGAGAATTTTGAAAATTAGATTTTGGGAATTTAATTGTTTCCTAGAATGAATTAAAGGTTTTAGCTTTACTTACCAATTTATTGAGATTATTAGTTCTTTGAGAAAGGATTTAATTTATAAGTTTTGAGTTATGGTTATTGATTATCTCGTCTAATCTAAAAAGGTTTTGAATTTGATTTATGTGATTTGGAGTGAAAATTATTTTGAGGTTGGTTTGTTCCAAAAATTTTATATACATGCATTTCATCGATAAGAATGAGATTTTATGGGTTGGTATTGTTTTCCAGCACCCTTTTGGCATACGGTTCAGCATATTATTTCAGATAGGTCTTTGGGATCCATTCCGGCACACACTTAGGCTTTGGGCCATGTATCGAAATGTCTTGTCCTTTGCGGGTGACCTTGCGTGCACTTATGGCATATTTAGTGGCCCTGCATTTGTATGACAGACCTTGGCTCTGTACATGTACAGCAAGTTATTGGTCCTGCATACGTATGGCAGGTTGTGGGCCCTGCACATGTACGGCAGGTTCGCTGGATAATTGATTGGGTGAAAGTTTTTCTTAACATTTCAGTTTACAAAGATAATTTTTTATGGATATAAACTTACAGTTCATGTTTGATATATGTACTGGGAGCTTGACTTGTTTTATTGATTTATCAGAGATTTCGGAATGGATTTTCAGATGTCGTTTTACATGTACTTTACTGTGAATTTTTTGAAAATGTTTTAAAACTAGGGGATTTCAAGGAATTACCGTGAGGTCTTAGAGAAAGATTGATTTTAAAAGATTTGAAATGGTTAAGTTGTTTTCAAAACTTTTCTCCTTATTTTTGGTCAACTCACTGAGATTATCTCATGTTTGTTTTTCCTTGTGATGTTAAACTTTCCCCCCAAGTATAAGAGATCGCTAAGGTCAGACCGTACCACGTCAAGGCGGAA